>PVKS010023736.1:0-31996 GCA_004027875.1 Aplodontia rufa | reverse complement strand
AAAAAAAAAAAAAAAAAAAAAGACATGCTGCTGCCCCCACTCTCCCAGTGGTTGCCCGGGTGCACAGACACTCTCCTTCCTAGCAGCTGCCTTATCTTTTATGCAAGGTAGTAGTCTGCTCCTGACTTTCTTGTTTATCTGAACTGTTTGCAGCTCTAATATATGGACTTTTCATCTTAGAGACAAAGGGTCAATGCTAGGCAAAAGTAAAAGCCAAATAAATGAGTTAGGAGTTAACTAGCAGAGCATACTTACATTAGCACAAATAAGCTATCAGGTCTCCCTGGCCATCTTGGCTCATTAAAGGAACAAAACTAAACCAAGCAAGGAGCATGAATCATGTTTGGCACTTATAAAGAGCAGGCCTCAGGTCAGGGTTAAGGTCATTAAGAGGAGACAGAGAGACAGACAAGAGATTAAAGCTACATTTGCTTTTAGGGTCTCTGAGATTGGAAGTCGGAGGTGAAATTTCTGGGAAAAAGTCTCAGATAGTCTAAAATGACCAAAGAATACTTCAAATTCTACCCCTAATTGGACTGAAAATGAAGTTCAAGATGCACAAATGTAAAAGAACAGCGAACTTGATATCATCTGAACTCTGGTCACAGGGGCTGTGGAAAGCTCCATCTCAAAGTGGGTTAACTCTTTCAGGGCAAAAGGCTATCTCAAATTGGGAGAAGAAATTCACTTCCAAAAAAGCCAGACCATTCATTTTTACAAAGAGAATGAGCAACAATTGTTTAATTTCATATGACTAAAGGGAAAATAGTGAAAGATCTTTGACAACTTCGGTGAGAAGTTTTCCACTCTGACACACTGTTTAGTATGAAACAATATTTGTTCTAACCTCCAGGAATCCAAACGCTAAAGCATTTTAGGCATTTATCATTTTTAATGACTATGGCAAATGCCAAATTTTGTCCTTTTGAAGATAAAATGCTACACTCAAAAAGTCATAGGATTTGCATATACAGCCGACGCTGAGAAACACACCCCAAACCTGCCCTTTGATTTTACGAGTCTGGCTGTGAAGAAGGTTTCCATAGCCTCCCCCTCTGCCAATGTCATTATTTTACAGAGAGGCCTGCCAAAACGCAGCTCGCAGCTAAGCTTGTGTGTCAGGTTATTCAAGTGGCTCATTCTAGATGAGCTCCTGTGCCATCTCTTTACCAGGCATGACGAACTATCGTTAATAAAAATGTATTGATCTCTGAATCTATTCCTGGCTATAAAAAAAACCCCTAATAAATGAGATGGCTCTATGAGCAATAAATAATATCTAGCAAGAGAGAGTCCAAAAACTGTCAGAAGAACATGCCTCATATTTTCTTAAACCCTTAACTAAAGAAAATCAGAATTTTAGAGTTAAAACAAACCTTAGAGATCAGTGCAGTGACCTCATTGTCAGGAGAGGGAAACACATACACAGTATCACACAGCTCAGTCTGCCCAGGATGGGAACTCAGGCCTCCAGGCCCACAGCGCAGGGACAGACCTTGTAACCAAGACATTTGAAAGCCCTCCCTGCAGGCTGGTGGCAAAGTGCTTCTACCTTACTGTATTTTTCTATTAACATTCTGAAAGCGTCTAATTCTTGTGTGAATGAAGAAGTCTTCATCCCTTTTAGGTATTCTTGAATTATTAAATGATGAATACAATTAAATAGTAAAAGGTCATCTTCAGTCTGTCTGTCGTCAGTGAGAGACGATTCCATGCGTGCATGGCACGATGGACATGCTAGTTTACGGGTCTGACACCTTGCATGGAACGTTACAAATCCCTATGATGTCCATGAGCTTCCTCTTCAATTGAACTGAAAGATGGCTAAAAACCTCACTCGGGGGATTATTCTCCCTTCGCTGGCCATTTGAGAATGCTCAAGGGTACAGTTACTGAAGCTAAGGTTGGTAGCAACTCGGGATGTTTTCCTGAGCAGCAGTAGCCTCGGGAGAATTTATTTCCATGGATAAAGTTGCTTCATTCTCTGCTCAGGTTTGCCTTTCTCCCCCATACAATATGGACAGATCATACACATTTCTGATTGCTTAGTTAACAAGATCAAGATCTGTGCAAGGAGAACAGCCAACGTGTTGGCCCAGTTCACTTGAATCTGGACTGTGCTGTGGCTGAGTCAGATTATAACGGTGCCGGATCAGCAGGACAGCAAACAGCCTGTCCAACACTGAACTATTCAGACTCCCTTAAACAGGTCAAACCCGTGCAATTGTGAGATTCGCCCTATGCCTCAAGGTCTGTGCAGCATGTTTGAAAAGATCACATTTGGAACTGCTGTGCTCCACAAAGGAAATAGTTGTGGGCTTCATCTGCATGAAAGCGGATGATTAAAGAACACATGGGTCAGAGCAAGCTTGCTACCAAAAATGCATGCTCTCCTGCCCCCTGAACTTCCTTCAGTTTTCACAGCAGGCACTAAAATTTTGACCAAACGTTGTACAAAGTTCACAGTCTGCAAAATGTTTTGGGCAGTTGTGTGCAACAAACTGTATCCATTTGTGACCCAAAGTAAAATAAATTTGGCCTGCTAAGCAAAAATCTTTAAGAAAAAGGTTTATGCAGTTAGAAGCTCACCTGCTACGAATGTAATGTCACGGCTTCCACCCATTCATGTATTCATTTACTGAATACTCAATCACAGTTTCGGAACTCATTGTGGGTTTTCAAGGCCGGAGGTGTGACACACTGTGTCCTCAAGTGCTCTCAGCCTGGTGTGGAAGACAGATGAGCAAAGCAGTAAATATAACAGCAGGAACTGGGGTGTGGGAAGCATGGCGGATTTGGGAAATGGCAGGTACTGTGGGCAAAGGTGCTGGTGGGTTAAAACAGAAGCCAGAGCAGAGAGAGAATTGAATACCATGCTCAGGGGTTCAGACTGCATCGCAGCCTGAGGCTTTTAAGTAGGAGAACCAGTGGATTTGATTTCTGTCTTCGAAGGACCTCTCTCAAGGCAGAGTGAAGGATGACTAGGGAAGAACCAGATCAGTGACCAAGAAGCTGCTGTCGATCTACAGACAAAAAGATTGGTGGCTGTCTGGGACTTGGGTGGAGGAGGAAGAGGAGGAACAGGGGGAGCAACTGCAGATAAACCCAAGGGATTTTGGAGGGTTGATGGAAATATTCTAAAACTGGAGTGTGGTGACAGTTGTATAATTCTAAACTTACTCAAAGCTATTGAATTGTATAATGGGAATGTCTTATTATATAAATATAATCCCTCAACAAAGCTACTTAAGAATTAGAAAAAGCAGCTTTAGATACTGAAGTAGCCTAGATAAGGACAACTGAGGGCCTGCAATAGACACGAGAGATTTAGAAGTGGCTGTGGAGAGTGGGTGAAGGAGACGGAGGAGTTGGAGATGGTTCCAGGGAATCTGGATGAACAGGGACCAGGAGGAGGAGCAGGTCTGCTGGTGAAGCTGGGGACCAAAGGGTTTAAACATGCAGGTTTGTGGGGTGGTTCCTGTGGAAACTTAGAGAAGGATTTCTTGAATTCTGCATTATTGACACTTTGGACAGGATAATTCTGGTTGTGGATCTTGTTCTGGATTATAGGATGTTTAGCAGCTTCCTTGGCCTCTATCCACTAAATTCCAATAGAATGTGGCCACCAAAAATGTCTCCAGATATTGCCAAATGTCCTTGGAGGGCAAAATTGCCGCAACTGAGTACCACAGGTCAAGAAACAGAAATTAGAGCTCATGATTTTCCCTCTCAAATGTATATTTGCATACTTTTTAAATTGTATAATTCAGTGTTTTAAAAACATATTCACAAAGTTGTGCAAACCATTACCACTAACTCCAGAACATTTTCAACACCCCAAAAGAAACTCCATACCCATTAGCAGTCACTTCTCATATCCCCTCCCCTCAGTCCCTGGGAAGCACTAATCTTCCACAAATCTCTATGAATTTGCCTTTTCTGACATTTTGCGTAAGTAGAAACACAGAAGGTGTGGCCTTTTGTGTCCATCTTCTTCAGCTGGCATGCGTTCAGGGCTCACCCATTTTGCAGCATGTATCAGCATGTTGTTTCTTTTTGTGGCCAAATAATTTCCCATGCTGTGGTTATACCACAGTTACCTAATCATCCACTGAGGGAGATGTGGGATTGTTTCCAGTTCTTACCTGTTTTGAATGATGCTTCTATGAGCGCGTATATTTTTGTGTGGATGTATACGTGTCTGGGACAGAAGTGCTGCATCTCACACCAACTTTTATGTGTGACCACTTGGGAAGCCACTCAACTACTTCTGAAAGTGGCAGGACCATTTCACACGCCCCGCAGCAGCATTGGAGGGTTCCAATTTTGCCCCATGCTCACCATCCCTACAACTGTCCTTACCTTGTATCTATTGTTGTACTTCAAAGTTTCCAAGCAAGATTTTCATATTAGGCTATGTGTTTATGACAGCTTTATGGATGAGAAAATAATGGTTAGAGGAGGGTGACTTGCACAAGATCACACTTAGAGGTCAGCAAATTCCTTTCTGGAATGCATATTCATTGTTTTGTGTTGAAAAGCTGTATAGTTAATTACAATTCTATACTTCATATAAGATGCTAGCAATCTGACATCTAATCTGTTTTTGCTGGGTTTTTAATTTTCAGAGATCCACCTATGCTTATACCCCTCCCCTCTCAATAAATTGAGATATCACATAGCAGGTGTCCTTTCACTGCCTTTTCCCTCTTTATTAGACCATTCCACTACCATCAGTATAATCCTGTAACATTTCACATCTAAAAAATACATAATAAAACATCCCTTGGCCCCAGCTCGCCAGTGTGTATACCATGTCTGTTTTCTTTTGCATTGAACTCCTGAAGAGTTGTCTCTGTACTTAGCATTTCCAATTCCTGTCCTCCCATCCTATCATTAGTAATCACCCTCTCATTTCCAGACTATTTGAAAAATTAACAATGACCTAACTTGCCAAATCCAAATGATTAATTTTCAGCCCTCATATTGCTCATCAGTAGCTTTTGAAATAGACGATTTCCTCCTTAGAACACTGTTTTCATTTTGCTCCCACATTCCCAGTCTCCCCCCACCCATTTCACTGACCACTCATCAGTTGCATTTTCCTGTTCTCAACCATTAAAAGTTGGAATGCCACAGGGCTTGGTCCTTGGACCCTTAACTCTTCTCTTAGATGTCCATTAAACAACTAAACTCCTGTTATTTTCCTCCTAAATCTACAATCCTCCCACAGTCTTCCTCCCAGTAATAGCAACTCCTTTCTTCAATTTCTCAGTGAACAACCTTGGTGTGCTGTCCCTGACTCTTTCCCTTCTCTCTGGCCCCATCTGTTAGTTAGTGGCTTTATCTATTTGACCACTTCTTCATTTTTTGTGTGTTTTTTGGTACTGGGGGTGGAACTCAGGGATGCTTTACCACTGAAGCCACACTCCCAGTCCTTATTTCTTTATTTAAAAGAGAGAAGGACAGTGAGAGAGAATCAATTTTTATTGAGTTTTTCACATGGCCTTCGTTGCTGACACTTAGTTGTGTATGTGGGTGCTGGGGTTCGAACCCATGTACTCCAGCATGCCGGGCAAGTGCTGCAACCGCCGAACCACCGCTCCAGTCCCTCCTTTTTTATTTTGACACAGTGTCTACCTAAGTTGTTGAGGCTGGTCTCAAACCTGCGATCCTCCTGCCTAAGCCTTCTGAATAGCCAGGGTTACAAGTGTGTGCCACCACTCTTGACTTCTGACTACTTCCTGTCTCCTTTCTTGTCTTCCCATTGTTGTAATATTCTGGTCCCAACCATCACTCTCTCTCATCTGGTCCCTTTGTTTGCCTCCATGTTCCTGTCGTCTATTCTCCACATGGCATTCAGTGGGATTCTTTTTTTTTTAAAGAAAGAGGGGACAGTGAGAGAGAGAAAGAGAGAAGCAATTTTTTAATTTAGTTTTTCATATGACTTCCATTCCTCCAACACTTAGCTGTGCACATGGGTGCTGGGGTTCGAACTCTCATACTCTCGAATGCCAGGCAAGCGCCATAACCACTGAGCCACCGCTCCAGCCCCCAGGGGGATTCTTTAAAAGCAGATCAAATCACATCACCCTTCTGAACAAAATCCTCTACACTCTGATAGGCTGTTAGCCAAATGGCCACCATGATGCCCTTCCCTGTGTCCACACTCTCACATGGTCCCTGCCTGTGCTGACTTTGGGTTTGGCTGTGTGACTTCCTTTAGCCAACAGGACAGTATAAATATGAAGCAAGCCAAAGGGTGAGAAGTGCTTATTCGCTGTGGCCTGCGCTGTGTTGCTGCAGGAACACTTCTGTCACTATGTGAACCACCTCCAGCTGGCCTTCTGGAGGATAAGTGACCATGTGGAGAGAAGCCCCCACCATTCTAGCTGTAGCAGTGGAGTGAGACCCTCCAGTTCCAGATGAGGTGGCCTAGTCCAGAAGAATAAGACAGCAAACCTGGCGAACCTTTAAAAAATAATAAAAGTGTTGTTTTGAGCCACTAAACATTGGGGTGATTTGTCACCAAGCAAAAGCTAACAGATACTGCTCATTTCAATGTATCAGAATAAAAGGGAATCTTACTGTAGCCTACAAGGCCCTACTTAAGACTCCTCCCTCCCCACAGACCCCTTTGTTATTCTTCATGTTCAGCATTACCCAGCTTCTTAGCCTTGGTTTTTGTTCCCTATGCCTGAATATTCTTCAGATACCTGCATGGCTTGCTCTCTTCTCTCTTTTTTATGGTGTTGGGGACTGACCCCAGGGCCTCACACATGCTAGGCAAGTACTCTACCACTGAGCTACACCTCCAGCCCCCTCCACCTTTTTTTTTTTTTGAGACAGGGTCTTGCTAAGTTTCCCAAGCTGGCTTTGAACTTGGGATTCTCCTGCCTCAGCTTCTCAAGTATGGGATTAGAGGTGTGCACCAACACAACCAGCTCCCTGACTTCTTTATCTCTGCTCAAATGCCACCTTATCAGAAAGAACTTTTCTTACCACACTAACAAGTACACCTGGCACCTTTATCCATGCCTTTTGTTTTGTTTTGTTTTTTAAAGAGAGAAACAACTTTATTTAGTTTTTCACATGGCCTTAGTTGCTCCAACACTTAGTTGTGTACATGGTGCTGGGGTTTGAACCCGGGTCCTCATGCTTGCCAGGCAAGTGCCGAAACCTCTGAGCCACCGCTCCAGCCCCTATCCATGCCTTTTATCCTCCCCTATTTTTCTTTTCAGTCTTTATTCTTATTTGACATCTACAAGCATTTACTTACTTCTTGTTTATTACATCACACACACCAGTATTTATGGTCCACAGGAGCAGGAACTCTGCCAATTTCGTTCATCACTGTATCCTTAGCATTGTAACAGTGCCTGAAATTTTTTAGCAGCAGGAAAATGATGGAAGTAGTAGTACTTTTACCAATTAGATGTCTGGAGATGGGAGAAGTCGGGGTGGTGCTGCACATCAGGGCTGTTACACTTACCACCAGCTGAGTTCCTACCACACTATGATGCATTCAAATGACAACTAAGGATTTGGGCAGAGCAACGAGAGGCTCACCCACTGCTGACAACCCAAGCTGTTCCCTTCCACCTCCTCTCCTTTCCCACTCTTTTATCCTTTCCCCATTAGTTTGTAAAGCCAGTTTTTTAAAAAGAAAAAACAAAACTCCAAGAAAATATTATTAGCATAAAAATTTATTTGAATTCAAAATAATATGGTTATATTTAGAAGAGTGTAATAATTATCTACAGCAAACATCATCATTGGCTCTCAGTCTAAAGATATCATTCTTTTGAAGTCAAAAATATGTATTAAGAATGTACACAGAAGCAAAAAAAAAAAATATATATATATATAGAAATAAGTTGCTATCAGGAGTTGTAACAAGAGGGATACACTGTGATACCGTAACAGAATCCAAATCATAAAATATGCAGCAACAAGTCCTCTTGCTTTATCAATTTCTGGAAAATAAATCAATAACCTTAGGAATATCAACACTTGATTAACAAAACAAACTTCCCAAAGGATACAGGTAGTGATTCACCATACTTCCTTTCTCTAACTCCTCCTCACCTCCTTTCTTTTCTTTCCCTTAAGATGGGTTTCATCAAGGCTGGAGCAGTGAGTGGCTCAGCTGTTACAGCACTTGCCTGGCATGCGTGAGGACATGGGTTCAGCACCATGTACACAAAAAAGTGTCAGAGCAATGAAAGCTACATGAAAAACTAAATAAATTTCCTCTCTCACACTGTCCCTCTGTTAAAAAAAAAAATGAGTTTTATGCTATTGACAAAAAATTTGGTTTTATTTGAAAAGTAAATAATTTCCTGATCAAAGTACTCAATCATCTAGAAGATTCTCAAGGATCAAACTTTTTAAAAAGGTTAATTCAGCTAGTTATCAGAAACCATCAGTGGTTTGCAGGAAAAAATTTTTTTTTCAGGTAATGTTTGTTAAATAGATGAAAAGGAGAAGCAGTTAAAAAGGGGTGGAAAATCCTGGGGATTACTGTAACACAGACAATCAAAAGAAACAGATGACCTTTGATTAAACCCATTTACTTGTGGAGTGAGCTATGAGGCTGCTCCAAGATAGTTTGGTTCCCAACAATGTCCATGGCGAAAGGGCACATTCAGAAGGTCTCCTCCTCGCGTAGAAACTGGAACACAGCTGAGAAGTCTTTTTTTGAATAGCCCTTAGCACACATCATCCTGTAGACCTGATGGGCCAGACTGCCCAGAAGGATTGGGCTCTTTGTGCTGGTAGCAGAGTCTTGTGCCAATCCCAGATCCTAAATCGAACAAGGGCGGGAGGGAATACATTGAGACTGGTGGTAAAGGCTCACTTTGAACTGTGGTTCCTAATGCCTTGATTTCAGAAAAAGAAAAACAGTCTGAAAAAAATGAATCTTACAAATATTAAGGTAAGTTCCATATCTATCTATCTATTCCCACACACATTCATATAATATACATATCTTTTTCTTTTTCTTTTTTCCCGTTGGTAATGTTGAGGATTGAGCCTAGGATGTGGCACTTGCTGGGAAAGCCCTCTACCACTTACTTTTACAAGTGCTTTCACATAGCTGCATAACTACTCCAAACAGAAACCTTGATTTCTCAGAGTTTCCTCCCTTCCCCTATCCTCCAAAAGACCTATTTGTTTTGTTTTTTTGGATACGAGTTACTATACAAGTAGGATTACATAAGGAAATGATTTTCAAATCTGTAAGACTGCCATGAAATAAAAAAAGTTTCTAACATGAGGGGAAATAAAACTGCAAAATAGGAAACACAGTTTCAAGAATTACTTCATCCAATAAATATTTAAAGTGTACTGACAATATGTAACAAGCTGGGATACAATGATGAACAAAATAGGCACAGCCTCAGCAAACTCAATCTGCTGAGGAAGAAAGACCAATTAAACAAGTTACATAATTTGGATAAGTACCCATCATGGGAGGTAGGAGGCACAGTGTGGGTGCTGGGTAAATTCTTCCAGAGGAAGAGATGACTGAGCAGAGATCTGAAGGATGACTGGTATTAGCTAAGTAAAAGCATGGGGGTGGCAGGGAGGTGGGGGCAAGGAAGAATGATCTTGGCAGCGGGAACAGTGACAGAACAAGAGGCAAAAATGAGTCTTGTGTGGCTGAAGCAGAGAGAGAGGCGTGAGAAAGCAAAAATGAGTCCTGAGAGGCAAGCAAAGTCCAAATCATCAAGGGCTTTGTAAGACAAGTTGTGGAGAAGGACTTTAATCTATAAGTAATCAGAAACTATTTAAGGAACTTTACAGGAGAAGTGACATAATTAGGTTTTCATATTTGAGAAAATCTGTTTTTGGTACAGTGTGAAAAAAATGAGGACAAAAAGCAAGGAGACCAGGTAACGACACCTGTGGTATAGTTAAATGGGTGGCAGCCAAGGTACTGGTGGAAGAAAAGGGAACTGGGTAGATTCAGAGCATATTCAAGTAGTAGAAGGAACAAATGCCATGCGCAACAAGGGAGAACAAGCCAAGTGTGGCATCCAGGTGTACTTATTATTATAGTTTTGGGTAATCAGAAAAAAAAGTCAATTAGTAGGAAATGAAGTTTATACAGAAATCTGAAAGTCTGCTTGTTTACAAAGTATTTTCTACAATTAAGATCACAAATGAAAGGAAGCCAAAAACTTGCCTTTCAAATGACCTAATTATCTACACATAAATCCATATATACTCTTAAAGCAAGAAAATGTATTTAGAAATCATGGTAAAGATTCCTTGTACACAATGCCATTGCTCTGTTACAATCAGGAAAGTCTTAGCACTTTCACTCTAGGAGGCTGGTAAATTAAAATAAATTTAGATGAAGAAGAAAATTATACCAGCTCACATTATATACAAACCAAAGGACAAAACAAAAATCCTGGCCCCGTTCTTCTTTTCCAAAAGCCCAGAAATAAAATGGACAAGATAAGGACTTCTTAATCTAAATTCTTCCTCATTTCTAGTAGGAAAGTGAATCACTGTTCTAATAATTTTACCTTCTAGGACAGGCATACGCTTTGTTTTAGAAAATGCTTAGAGTACTAAGTAAGCATTTTCCCCCTTCTCTTGGTTAGCCTCAGCAGTCACCATACCTTAGCCATGAGTGTTGTTCCAAATCCACCCTGATAGTTATTAGCTGAGGGAACTCCATCCATCACACCAGGTACAGGATTATAAGTGTCACTTGACCAACACCGTCCTGAACTCATATTTAGGATTTTAGCCAAAAGTTTTGGGTCAAGCCCTAACCTGTCAAAGGTCAAAGAAAAGAAGTGTTAAATGTCAAAATGTACAAGTCATGTACGACTTATTTACACTTCAGGATGCTCCATCTTCTCTCTCCATTTATCCTGTCTTTGAAAATCAAAGCAGACTGATATGACTGAAGAATTTAATCTTGAATTATAGGATATTAAAAGCTGCTGTTTACACATGATCATTTCTCAGCCAAGACATTTCACATTTAGATAAAACCTGTACTATCTACTACTGAGAAATGTGGTCAGTTTGTCACACTCAAGGGTTTTCTTTTTTTGAGCATTACTGCTTTTATGTGTCACTTATGAACTTTAAACCAAGATGATAATTTAAATTCTACATTTGTTACACACAAATGATATATTTCAGAAATATTGACAGATAAAAGAAACATCATGGGAGTCTGTGTGGATGCATTATATATGTGTTTATTCCTTTGGTTTTTATGAGAATAAATGCAAGAGATGAGCCATGAGCAGTAAAATGAGCTTAAGAGAAGTTACCATTATAAAGGAAGACATTTCTTGCTGGAAACTTTTCCTTATTTATTAAATCTTCATTAGACAATCTTGCTTATGAAGCAAGTCTGCCCAGTGTTGTGACATATGCTATCTATTCAGAGACATGCATTATAGTTCTGGGTCAACTGCTGATAAGGTTACTGATCCTGATAAAACAAAACTTGCCCAAGCGGAAACATCATTTGTTCTACCACTGAGCTGATGGCATAAACGTCTGTTCAATGTGGATCCGAGAAAAAAATAGCATCAAAATGTTACATTACTTTAATTCTAGGGATCCTAACAGTTTGAGAAACAGAGTTTTGTTAAGTATCACTGAATGAAGTTTCAAATAAAACTTTATAGCCAGCAATTTACTGTTTTCTTTCATGCAAAGTACCATTATAAAACAATTTTCATAAAAGCTTTCTGCTTTTTGTTAGAACTAATCTCTTCTAGAAAATAACGGATTGAAAAAAGACATTTATGGAAATGTTAAACAAACTGCATTTTGACATGCTTAAGTTTGAAATATGTTTGTATGTTCGAAATATGTGTTTGTTCTTTTCAAAATCTGAATCTCATGACCAGACATTGCTGATTCTAGAGTATGGGCTAGAGCCAACAGGATATGTACAGAATATGTATGGAATCAACATGTAGTACAACTGATACGTAGTCAGGCTTCCAAGGGGTAGCAATGGTTCATGGAATGCTACTGTGACATGCCACAAGGATTCATTTGGTGAATTCATATGGCGGCCCCTTTAATTTGATGGATTTTTACTAAGGATATAACAGATACAAAAGATGCCATCTAAATCAGCTATCATGCTTTGTTCAGTGGTAGACTGCCAGAGAGAAACCCAAAGTCTTCACTAATCCTTTTATAAAGATGAAAGTCTGGGGCTGGAGGTGGCTCGGTGGTTACAGCATTTGTCTGGCAAGTACAGAGACTTGTGTTCAAACCCCAGTACCACATACATAACTGAGTGTTGGAGTAATGAAAGCCATGTGAAAAACTAAACAAAGTTGATTCTCTATTTCTCTCTCTCTCATCTCTCTATTAAAAAAAAGATGAAAATTTGTTGCATGCATAGTTTACTATGGATACTTTCTTACTCCTTTTAAATAAAATTAGGCTATCAGTATGATGTTTTAGCACATGACTTAGAAGAAGCTAAAGCCAATGTGTTTAGGGAATAACTATGAAAAGAAAAATCACAAATTAATAACCAGCTTATTTTCCGTAACTACAAATACATTCTCTAAACACAAATGTTCAAGAACATATATCTTTGATGTGTTCCATAAAGAGAATATTTTTAAAAAATCCCAAAACACCGCTTTTCCTGCCCATAGGAAATATATTTTAAGGGATTCCTATCTTAGATTTTTCTTTAACATGATTCATCACATTTAAAGCAGCAGAGTTACATCCTTCTTTATAATGTACCAGGTTATCCTTGGCAGTACCTCATTATAATCTTTACTGCTAAGGAAACTCATACTCTGTAATATTCACCAAATTGGTGAGTAAAGCTATTATCCTAACTTTGTGAAACCCTCCATTTTTCTTGAACACTCAAGGAAAAATACTGGCACTGATTTGTGGAAACCCATTTTGGTAAACAGAGCACTATTCAGAAGCATCTGGTGGGGTGCACATACAAAAAAAAAAAAAAAAAACAAACCTCACGTGGCAGTTCCAAGCTCACTTTTCAAACCTGAAGCTTCCCCTGCTGTGCAGATTGCCTTCAGGAAATAGCTACTCCCTCCCCACTTTTCCTCCCCTGCCCCCCACTCTGCAGCAAAGTGTATCATTATAAAGAGCAAGTGAGAAGTGTTTTGCATTTCATCTTTCTGAGGATACTTTCCCTGGCACATACATAACTGACAGTTAGAATTAGACGTGATATTAAAATCAGTTACTGAAGTCCTCTGTCTTCCACTGTGCCCAAGGCTTGTAATGGTCTGAAACCAGCTAGAATACACAGTAATTGTCATTCAGAGAGTCTATCCTAGAACGTCATGCTTCACTGGAGAAGACCGAGTTTCCATTTGAAATCAACAAATTAATCCAAGACAGGTATCTGAAAGGGCAAGTTTAATAGGAAGCAGCTACTGGGCTCTCAACCATGATAAAATGTTATTGCTGTTTCCCTGTAAATTGGCTGGGAACATATGATGCTTTCTGCATAAGAGCCCCATTGCTGTTCAGGAGATATACAGCTCAAGCCATCAAAAGGATGACAGTTTGTCAGTCCCCATAATAACTTGCCACTGGATGTGGTTCGAGAGTGGGAGTGTGCATGCATGTGGCTTTACAATTGCTGGAATGTTCTCTGATATAAACAGAGAATGAATTCATTGCTCTGATGCATATATAATACAATTCAAACGTCATGGTGTCAAATCTACTCACCTCTCAAACCCAAGAATGTTAAATGAACTTTTGGGAGACATAAAAATAATGCATAAATTATAAAATAAATAAATTAATTAAACAGAATCCAAACCTTTGCTTTCACTGTAATAAAGGTTTATAGGGTCAAAAAAGTTTGTTTAATTTATATTGATTGCTTTAAGCATCTACATTATTTGGGCTTATGTAAGAACACAAATTTGTCACTGAACTGGGATGTTTGTATCACAGGAACAGATCTGGAAATGAACATCTAAAACCATGTCAATTCTAATCAGTCACTTATTCACTGAGGGTTCCTCAGATCTACTATGTGCTGGAGCTATGCATAAAGCCAAGGAAAGGAAACAATAAGGTAGCTCAGGGGAGGTTGTGCTTGTAGGCCAAGAGGGTGTGAGTTAAGACACAAGCCCACCTAACTGTGACTGAGGCAGAAGGGCCAAAACCTGTTCCCTTTGACCCCCTCCTTCCTCTCCTCATTCATTTTAGTCAAGTCTTCTTTGAGTGCCTGCTATCTGTCAGGAATGTTCTTAAGATGAGCCAGAGTCGTTCCCCTTCATGGAGCTTACTTTCTAGATGTAAAGATGGGCAATAAACAAACACATAAAATATAATGCCAGCTAGTGAGAAGTGTTAGGAAGAAAAAACATTCAGGTACCACCTAACCACAACTACAAATCGTCACAACTACCATGCACTGCACACCTACTCACTCCATCTTCAGAACAATCCAGTGAGTAGATGTGACACCACATAAATGAGAAAACTGAAGTCTGTAGCACAACTGAGATGCAGAACTAGACAGATACCCTCTAACCAGCTTGAGACTCACTGAGAGTGGTTGGTGAATTGACCAATACAATGGTATTTTATCAGATTAAGAAATCTGTTCAAATTTCTTCATTTGCCATTTGTTCTATTTATTATGCAAAAAAGAGGCTTTAGTCATAACATAAAAGAAGAGACAACTACTAAGGGCAGTAACTAAGAAAATAAAATTATGCATGTGGGAAATTTCTCATCTTGAACAGCTTTCAATTGTTTAACAGAAGTTCAACTGCTTCGAGCTTCTTTTGGTGGAAGAAGACAAGATGGCGGTTGCTGGGGGCCTGGGACCTGATTGGCAATGCAAATAACTTATTACATGACTGATATTTAAGAAATCAATTCCTAATAGAGAAAAAATAAAAATAAAACAACAAAATTTACATTAACAGTGCTGTTTCTAGGTGACCCATAGGAACAAACCTCTGTAATGTAAGTAGGGTACTCCCAGGGCTGTAAAACTACTTCTCAGGCCTAACTAGGTACACAATTAGCAGAAAGGTCATTAAAAAAAATCTCAAAATATATTGTATACCAATATTTTCTAATCTTTACTTCTTTAACGAAATTTTAAAATTTCACTAACATCCCTAAAGACTCACTATAAAAGAACATAGGGGTCAAAAAGAATTTTAAATGGTAAGATTTTATTCTTCTATTGAAAAAAAGAAACAGTTTTCCAGAAAAAAAAAACACTGACTTACAAAGAATGAAATTAATCAGAAATGATCACTTCACAGGAATAAGTAACTTAATTTGTAAGTGTTGACATTAATACTCTAAAAAATTCACTTCAAAGTGAACAGAATATAAATGTGGCTAAAGCACTTTGATGCTATACTACTTTGTGGGAATTTACTACTTGGGAATTTATGCTTGCTGATGCCAATTTTCTCTTTCACCTTGCAAAGCTCAATAAATCGTGGCTGCTTCTATACTCTATTAGAGAACAGTCCTGTCATTTTAAACCACGTCTGTGAGCCATGGAGAAAAGACAATAGCAGAGGTGCTCACATCTAGGGCTTTCAAACCACTGAGAACGTTGGTTGGATAAAGTAATAAAATCCTAATTTACAAAAATAAGTAATTTATTAGTACAATTTGTAACACTAGAAACTTATACATTATTTTAATGGTTAAATAAAATGAGTAAGTTTCTGCTGTATGTTCAGGTTTTTATTATATATTATATAATTATATATGTGTGTGTATCAGAATATATGTAGAGTTTTGGAAAAATTAATTATTTTAAAGTTTAATATTTCTAAATATTATTTATGATAGTGGATCATGGCCAAAAATAAGGGAAACTCTAAACTATATTTATTGCTTCTCCTCTTAAATGTCTCTGTTCGGAATTATATCACTTTTTATTTTTTCCTTGAAAATAACACACTATAGTAGCCAGTGGTTTTCATTTCATTATATACATTTTTTGAACTGATTTTCCTACTCTTCTTTCTTAGCTGTTATTTGGAGGAGAGCATCTACAATCACTTCCCTAGACAAAACTTAATTTTAGAAGGGCAACTGGTCATCTAATCAGAGTTCTGACAGGAAAATTATTCAACGCCAGAATATGCATTGCTGTGCCTAAGGAACATTCTGATCAAGTGATGTTGAGGGTACGAAGTAAAGAATAAACAGCAAAGATAAAGGGGGAAGTCATAGTATGGTATAGCATGGGTCTATCCAGGCTTTAACATTTCATGATATATTCACTTATATCCACAAAATGGAAATAAAATTATAAAGATGATTATGCAAACTAATCCTCTTGTCAACACCAATTAATTTTTGTATGCAATTTGGGTTCCAGAAGTTTATATTTTCCTTTTCCAAGAAATTAGTCTAAAGAATGGACATGGAAACAAGTTACTAGTAACCAGTTTTTCAATTATGATAAGTGACCATAGCCTACAACCGGCCACAGTACAGACACAACCCTCTGAAGGGCTCCCTATACACTACCAGTTTTATTAAGGCTTTATAAAGATATGTCTTACCATCTTATAGACATGCAATTTTAAAATGTAAATGGTACAGGATATTGATAAACCAATTAGCACTGATGCAAAGCAAATTCCTCTTTTATCTCAATTACAACATGACAACTTAATAGGTCAAGATAGTTTAACATCTGAGACAAGGGCAATTCAATAAAACAACAGCATCTTGATATGGTAATTAAGAGGAAATGTGAATCCATTACCATGTTTTTAAAAATATTTTGAGCACTTTGACTCTTTTTATTGCTTTTATCAAAAGCTGTGATCTGAAACGCTTCTCTGCTTTGTGATATATTTGGTAAGCAGTTTGGTGAATGTTAAGAAAGCATCTGAATAAAGCATCTTGCTTATCAAGCATTCTCTAAAGTATGAAATGTATATTTGTTATATTCACAAAATATAAAATATTCAAAAAATTAATTAGGTGATTAATCATATGTAGCACTGCTAACCTGAAAGATCAAAGGCTAAAATTAAGACATTAACCTTAAGCAGTCTAAAAAATGAGCGTTTGTAGTAAAAACAAAATTTCTGAATCATTTTAAGTAAAGTACAAATTACATTTATTTTAAAGACAGATCTTAATGCCAAGTAACCAAACTACTGGCAAGTTAAAATGAAAGTTATGGATATGAATTGTAGCTTTATTAAAGCAATCCAGTTTATCTGGAGAACAAACCACCAAGAATCCTTTTAGTGCAAATTTTGGGGACATATGTAAAATAGGTACATAAAATTAGTCACATGATAGCATAACACTTGAATTCATTATACGTTAAAAGCTGTGTTTTATACATATTTTTCCTGACACTGCCGAAGAATGTTTAATTTTCATAGTAAAAGTGTTCCTTGCATTTAACATAACAGAAGAAATGGGCCTTCCATATAAAAAAGGATAGTATAACTTAAAACGCACAGTGCAATATATTTTATGGCTATGGCAAAGAGTATTCTTGCTCTCCAGGGTCCTGTTGCCTGTCCAATAAGCAAAGTCTATTAAAGTTCAATAATGAAGTACTTTCAAAATGTCCCTAGATCAAGTCATTTATCTCTCACAACATCATTTTTTAACACCAGAAAATCAAATAGAAAAGCCAATAAAAACTGTTTGTATATGAAAATGTACTACTCAACAAACCTGATTCCAAGATTCATAGCTTCGGCAGTTCCAATCATACTAATAGCTAACAGCATGTTGTTGCAGATCTTTGCAGCCTGAAAAATAGAGTACATATGAAATATATTTATTTTCAAGTTGTAACTCACAGGAAATTTTTCTTTACTCAATTCCATAGTTTTCTTTCTAAAAGAAATATCATTCAACTGTTGATTCTCTTGGACAGAAAAGGTAATAAGGTGCAGCACATCTCCAGAACCCAACACACTCCCCCACAGCAGATCTGGGGAAATCTTCCACTAGGTCATAAACACAAAGTGGTGACCGAGCACCTTCTATAGGCTCAGTGCTACAGGGAATATTGGTCCACGTGGCATGATGCTCTTCAAGGGAGAGAACTTAGAACTAATTGAGATGGGAATAATGTGCTACATGAAAGGCAACAAATTAACAAACAAAAACAATGAAATGACAAAGTATATGGTAGAGGTTATAAGGAAGAGATAGTAGAAGTTCAGAGAAACAAGATCACTAAGGGCAAGAACACAGAAGAGGTGGAAATCATCTCTCAGGAGGTCAAAGTAGGATATAAGTAGGCAAGAAAGAGAAAGGAGATCAGAGTAAAAGGTAAATATAAAATAAGCTGGATTAAATATGTAAGACCATTAGATGTTTCTGGAATGAGTAAGAAAATTACTCATATGTGTATGCTTTAGGGAATGGTGAGAAATTTGAATGTTCAAACTCCCAAGAGCTGGTTAAGAGCTATGAAAGCTAGGGTAGAGAGCTAAAATTTAACAAGAGGAAATAGGAAATATATTAAAGTTTCAAAACAGGGAAGTACACATCACCATACAAGCATCTTGAAAGAGTTGGTTTTGGTTACTGTATTGCCAAGAGTGATACATCTGGCATCTAGAGACAGATTAGGCCCTCTAAGCAGTAAACTAGGTATGAGATAATGAAAGAAAGACTGGACCAGGTTATATGTGGAATGGACACAACGGTCAGCAATCAGTCACTGAAACAAAACTCCATAGAGCTTGGAGAATGATGTACAAGAGCATGGAAGCAATAAATGTATCTACGAAGTCTTGAGTGAGAGGAAGGCAGTGCTGGTTACTAGGATAAAAGCATTAAAGATGAAGAACTGAGGGAGTGTGTGTTAGGAGTGGGAAGGATACAACTAATTTGATTTCATAGTTCAGTACTGTCAATCACCTTATATTTTTAAATGAATATTATTTGCTTTTCAAGAAAAAGATTAAAGGGCAAGTTCACTTTTACCTAACTGCAGGATAAACTGCAGGATAAATGTAATTACAAAATTAGATGACGTATAAGAGTCACTTGGACAAAATGCATACCTAAATAGAAGCAGTACTAAGGATGGTTTCAATGGTGATGTGCCAAGATCCTTATGAGAGATTTTTTGTGTGTATCTTCTTTAATAAGTTTAATAAGTGAATTGACTGGCATCTGCTTAAGCCCAAGAATGATGGGAAACTACTCTATTCCAAATTAATTTAAGAAAATCCAAGCAAAGAATCCACAGATTGAACAGAGAATAAAAAGGAGTAAGAATGTGGTGAGGAAAAAGAAAATCAGACAATTTTACATCATTATGCCAAGTTCATTAATGTGACAATGTTACCTGCCCAGTCCCAACAGCTCCACAATACACCACATTGGAGCCCATGCACCCCAGCAACTCTTGGGCAGCAGCAAATTCCTCTTCGACTCCTCCCACCATAAACGTGAGGTTCCCAGATCGAGCAGCTCCTACACCTGAATCATTTGGGGGTAAAGAGACAAGCAAAAGCATACATTTCTTAAAATATTCCAATAGTAAAAGGAGAGAAAATCCCAAATCAAATGAAAATATCTTATCTCCAAATTGTATATAGTCCAGGCATGTCTAAGATACTCTAAATCTCCACAGGAATATTTGTAATCAAGTACCATGCAGATGGATCACAAACCAAAAGGAACACAAAGATTTAGTAATACTCTCATTCTCAGTTCATCTTAAACATTTTGGTGCAATCATAGCATAATACATTTGGGATTCTGAAATGGGAATGCATAATACATTTGGGATTCTGAAATGGGAATTTCATTCTAATTCATCTATTATTCTCCTAAGAAACCTATTCCATGATATAAAGTAGGCAAAACAGATTGACTTGGGCCCTGATCAGCATAGCAGCAGCCAGAAGGATCTGCTGCAGGAGTTTGGATTTGAGGTCTCTGGTTACTCACTCTCCTTCCAAATACTATCCACAGATGAGATCTAGCTTTTTGGCCCATAAGCAAGAAGGCATTTCAATAGGTGGTAAGATTTTTTTTTTTTTTTTTTTTTTTGTAAAGAGAGAGAGGGACAGTGAGAGAGAATCAATTTTATTTAGTTTTTCATGTGGCTTTTGTTGCTCCAACTCTTTGTTAAGCACATGGGGCTGGGGTTTGAACTGGTATCCTTATGCATGCCAGGAAAGTGATGGAACCTCTGACCCACTGCTGTAGCCTCAAGAAATTTTTTTTAAGAGAAAGAAAGCTTATTTAGACTGTTCCTATGTGTACTTTCCAGTATTGTTTTTCTTTCCCTTCTTGCTATATATCTTCTTGGCAATTCATTCCTAGTGATATAAGCAGAAAAAAATGAAATTAACTTTGGTTGGCTACTTCTTAGCTGCTTTTAATAAAGGCTTAATGAATATTCATGGATTAAAATGACTAGAGAAGCAACTTCTACTTTGACACAGAAATCTGGCCTAGACTTGTCTAAAAAGGGCAAGGATAGCCTCACTCATTTTATTAACTATAAGGATGAAATCAAAAGTATTATTATTGTTTGAGTATTGAGAGAAATCTCAATTCATAATTTTATTATTTTTTTAAAAAGAGAGAGATCGAGAAAATCAATTTTATTTAGTTTTTCATGTGACTTTCGTTGTACTGACACTTTGCCATGTTATGTGGTGCTGGAGTTCAAACCCACATCTGTGTGCATGCAAGGCAAGCACCATAACCGCTGAGCCATTGCTCCAACCCTTAATTCATAATTTTAAAGTTAAGTTTTGTTCAAAAATAAGCTTGTATAATGAGGACGATGGCACACGCCTATAATCCCAGTGACTTGGGAGGTTAAAGCATGAGGATTGTAAGTTTGGGGCCAACCTCAGCAACGCAGCAAGATCCTGTTTTAAAAAATAAAATTTAAAAAAGGGCTCAGTAGTAGTGTCTCTGGGTACAATCCCCAAGTACTGGGGGTGGGAAAATAAAAGATAAAGCTATAGTATTATAATTTCTGCCTTTACATGACCCCTGGATAACAAAGTTTATATACATTGATTGCTACTGTTTTGATAATGTTTCCCCCTCAACTGTATCTCTATATACTTCTAATAAAAAAAAATAATTTCTGCCTTTATAACTTATTTTACATACAGCTAAGAATGAAGAAACTAGTTGTATTAAGTATTGAACCTAGCCATTAAAATAGATAGCTACAAGTAATAGCTGGTTTTCAATTTAGTTTATTCAATAAAATAAAGTTTTTAGACATTAAAAAAGCCCACAGTTCTTTATTTCAAATTGTGAGTATTTTGCTATTGCCAACTTAAGTAGCTTTCTCCTTTGTAGTTTATACTATTTTTAACCAACTTATTTTTTAAGAGAGAGAAAGAGTTAATTTTATTTTTAATCTTTTTTTTTGTTTTTGTTTTTCCTCCACTTAATTAAGTATGTGGTGCTGGGTATCGAACCTGGGTCCTCACACATGCCAGGCAAGCCCTCTACCACTGAGTCACCTCTCCAGCTCCTTAACCAACTATTAAAAGCAGAAGAAGGCTGTTAGTCAAATAACCTGTGGTGAGTGCTCACATATTACAGAAGCTAGAAAGACTCGCACATATGGTTAAATTACATTATTTCACAATTTCTTCAAACACACTTTGGAATTGATTATGTACAAAAATCCAATTATAAAAATGCTTTCAATTAGCTGACCTATGTCATTTGAATATTCGATAATGCTGATGTTTAAATGTCTGTCATTTTGCTTATTTCTAACTTATTTCACCAAGACAGTGAACCTTTAATGTTTTACAATTATTTTGATCAATTTCTTTAGTGATTTTTATTCAAAACACATAACCACCCTTTCTCCTAATCCAGTTGACCTAGAGAAATTAAGTAGACAATTTAAGTCAAAGCTTACAAACAAATCCGGCACTATCCATCATAGGTCAACAGCTTTGTATCTAGATTACAGACTGCTAAATAGCTTCAGAGAGTCATTTATTAAAGGAAAATTAATGCTGACAATGGTTCTCAGCTGGTTAATCTTTTGACAGGTGCACTTTCTCACTTGTTCAAACACATATTTCAAAAAGAAGAAATAAGTTATTTAAGCAAGAGAAGACTACAAAAGAAAGAATAATTTATCTTTTCATTCTGAAATCTAAGATAGTTCCAAATCCTTCTGTCAGAGATGTTGTAATTATTCCCAACTTTATCATAACCTACATCCTAATGCAAGGGTCTGACTAAACTGGGTAATTAAAAGTTTTGACATTTCTTAGGACCAAATACTATCTTTCCTTACATGCTATTTTGCCCATACAACACTATCAAGCCTATGCAAAGACAGAACTAGGACCTAACTTATCCTGAAAGAAACCTAACCATTGTGAACAAAGGAAAGAACACCTAGAAAGCTGGAATTCAAAAACTGTGCAGACATTTTATGAATTTCAGAAGACATTGCATGGATTTTTATATCTATCAATAGTAAATAATAAATGTTTTTATTACCTGGCCATGCCATTTTAATTTAAATCTATTTTCCACAATGGGAAAATATGGAATGCACATTCAGGTAGCTGCTAAAATTCTGGGAGAAATACTTACAGGTTGAGGACCCCTAATCTAAATGTGTGGAATCTGGAATGTTCAAAAAATCAAAACTTTCTGAGCACTAATATGACACAAGTAGAAAACTCTACACCTGACCTCACGTGACAGGTTGCACTCAAAACCCAAGCTGCACTAAAAATACTGTGTAAAATTACTTTCATGCTATATCTATGAGCTGTATATGAAATAGAAATGAAGTCTTAACCCCAAGATAGATATCTAAACAAGGACTTCCAAAATCTAAAACACTTCTGGGTTCCCACAGCCCTTATATTTTAATAGTTGTGTATACAAAACCAAAATATACTCTGTGCTTAATTTTACTATAGCATTTGTCACACTTTATTATCAAAATCTTTGATTTTCCTCATTTGATTCTTCCTATGAAATCAGCACTGGGTCTATGTCAGCATCCCCATTATCTATCACAGCACATGATATATTCAATAGACAACTGCTTAGAAAATGGATGAAAAAGCATCACAGAAAGAGTAAAGTATCTGGATCTGTGGATGTGTCATGACAAACAAGATTACTTACTTTTTGAGTCACAGTATAAAATGACAAAAGCATTAATTACTTCTTCATAGATTGTGAATATGTGAACATTCACAGTAAAATAAATGCCATTTAAATATAAGGGCTTACTATTTTATGACTTGGCTTATGAGGCAAGTGTTTAATTCCTGATTATCTAAGCCATTTCTTCTCTAGGATAATTTTAGCTTTGCTTGCTAAATAATAGCTGATTTGCTCTATACCCATAAACAACACAAGCAGGCTGCCCCAAGTTAGGAAGAAGAATTGCAGAGTAGTCCATGTTAAACCTGCATCATTGTGAAGACCACTTGCAAAATCTCTCAATGATAGTACGGTGTATGGGAATCAGATGAGGAATCTGCATTTGCGTTACTCATTCACACAATTAACTGGGTGCCTACTAAATATCAGGTCCTCTGATTAGTTATAGTGCCAAGGCTGAATGAATTACCTGTCTCCTTGCTCCTCCCGTGTATGAGGATCTTATCAAGGTCAGAAAAATCATGGGTAAGAGTAATATAAATGCTTTATTATAGATGCCATTTAGAACACTGTAAGAATAGAAAAAGAGGGACTTCTGGGAAAATACTCAGGAGTGGGATAGCTGGGTCATACAGTGACTCCACCCCTAATTTTTTGAAGAGTCTCCACACGGCTTTCCAGCGTGGCAACACCAGTTTGCAGTCACACCAATAATGTGTTTAGTGTTCCTTTCTCCCCACACTCCCTACAGTATTTTTCATCTTTATCATTCTGACTGGACACTCCCTCTTCTTTAATGGTTGTTTCAGGACATGGGATAAGCCAGTCTCAGGAAAAAGTGCTTTTATCCAATGAAAATCTCTTAGCTGACATAAAAAATTTTGATCACCTAAGATTCATCCTCCAAAGGTTTTCAACCCTACAAACGAAGAAGACATAGTCCTTACCCACAAGGAGTTTAGAATCCAGTACTTGTGAAGATGGAAGGGTGGTGGTGACAGAGAGAGAGAGAGAGAGAGAGAAGGAGGAGAACAGGAAGTGGGGAAGGAATATGAAAATCTGTATAATAAAAGAGAGATGCATGCCTCAGAAGAGGTAGAAATACAGTCATACACAGATTCAAAGATGAAAAACTCCAACAGCAAGCATCTATTCAGTGTAAATTTGCTCTTTGTGCTTGGTGAAAAGTTTCAATGAGTAAGCAGATTTTTCTCAATCAAAAATCAAGACTTGTTTTGTGATAAGAAGAACATCTGAAATATGATTATTCTAGAAAGTAAAATACGTAAAGCCATGGTAGATATGGAAACTACCTGTGCCCTCAAAAGGTCTAAAATATAATTAGAGAAAAGAGATGTATATCCAGAAGTAATGCTAACTGTAGCATGATACAGCAAGTATCAGATGAACGAGGGCAATCACCACCAAATGCTGATTTCCTTCTTTACTTCCATTTTTCAACCTCTGTCAATAAAGAATAATGAATTCTCAAAAAGAGAAAGGGTGAAAAAGGAAACAAGAAATTGTTCTCAAAGAGTAATGGTCTTGCTGACAGCTGGGTAGGCTTGTGAAAACGTCGTAAGAATACAGGTATTCTCATGCCACTTGCAAATCTGGTTCAGAGCAATTTAAACTAACATGAACTGAGCAAGTAATTCAGTAGGTTTTATGTATGAACACTGAGTTCTGCCTGTTATCTAAATGCACACAGTGCCCCACCTCACTTCATAACAGACCTAAGTTTGCTTATCAGAAAAGAGCAACCAGAGAACAGAAAATCAGGAATAAGGAAGAGTTCAAGAGAACTGTTGTGTGATGTAACGACTACATTAATTATACAATATTTTATTTTTACAAATTGCTCAGAGTAGTTTTTAACTGTTCTCATTACTAAAAACAAGTGTGTGAGGTAATACATGTTAACTAGCTTGATTTAGCGATTTCACAAAGTATACATATTTTAAAATATCATGGTGTACATGATAAATATATATAAGCCTGAGGCTCTGGGTTAGATTGCTAGCAAAAATGAAACCATAAGATATCACCATGAATTTCAAATGTGGATATGAGTATATGTGAAGTAATGGCAAATTCTATTCAGGAAAGGAATAAAGCAGCCTCAAGAAAACATCTTTCCTTGAACTGAATACATTTTTAAAGTTTACATTTTTAAAAAAATGCTCACTTAGAATTTTATGTGGAAAGCAACAAATGAAGTAATGGACAACATTTTTCACATTTTTGCATAAAAGAAATAATAATTTTTAAAAGTGAACTCACTGCATTTTTCTGACTAATCTTAGCCTTGCACCTGTAATAAGGTAACAATTAACATGAATCACCCTGTTTTAATATTTTTACTTATCTGTCTCCCATTCTTTGGGCAGTTTTATTTAAGAACCAACACAGGATTGAACCTCAGATTATGCATTAACATAAATACAAACAGCAGTTGAAGACATTATTCACTATTCCTCAATATTACTTCTAGTCTCATGGCTCATCTATTTTTTTCTATTAAGTAAAAGTTATTCTGAAGTACTTGCACATTTATGTCTCAGCAAAAAAAGAACCAGGCAACCCACTGTGTCCCTTCCCTTTTGTCTTTAGTTATAAGAAGCAACGAACTTTCTTTTCTCTCTTCTTTAAATTGATTCTGATTTTTAATATTTACTTTTCTTGCCAATGAACCCTAATGGGTTTTTTTTTCTAATCTACTACTGCAACAAAAATTGCCTTGCTAAAAAGTATTTTCAATAGCTAGACTGTACGATGATCAATGCCTTTCCTCAACTGTTTCCTCATATGAAATTCCCTCCCCTTCTTTCTTTTCCTGGCTAACCACTGCTTATCTTTAAAGACTATTCACATCAACTCTGAACAGCATTTCACAGCCGTAACACCCTTTTTCTATTCTTATAATGTTCTAAGTGGTATCTATAATAAAGCATTTATACTACTCTAATTCATGATTTTTCTGGTCTTGATAAGATCCTTATGCACGGGAGCTGATTAGAATCTTACTACCCAACATACAGCATATGTTTAATAAATGTTAATTTTCTTCTTAGAAAGTAGAGGGGGCTGGAGCAGTGGCTACGCGGTTGAGGTGCTTGCCTGGCAGGCTCAAGTACATGGGTTCAAACCCCAGCACCACATACACAACAATGTCTCAGAGCAATGAGAGTCACATGAAAAACTAAATAAAAATTGCCCTCTCTCTTAAAAAAAAAAAAAAGAAAAGAAAGAAAGCAGAGCAAAAATGACCAAGAATGCTAATTAAGATTAAGACTTAATGTTCTCTAGTTTATCAAAATAGCTCAAAATTTTAATAGCAATGTATTATACTCTTGAAAACTATTGAGAGTAAATATTAGTATTCTCACCACAAAAAAAGAAGTGAGGTAATGCACATGTTAACTAGCTCCACCTAGCCATCCACAATGTATTTTTATTCCAAAATAACATGTTGTACATGATAAATAGATACCATTTTTATTTGTCAGATTTTTAAAAAGAAGTTCAACGTTGAGATAGCATGACTCTCCACATGCAATACTGGCATTTTCTTTTTCTTTTTTTTTTTAAGAGAAAAGGACAGTGAGAGAGAGAGAGAGAATCAGTTTATATTGAGTTTTTCCCATGGTTTCTGTTGCTCTGACACTTAGTTGTGTACATGGGTGCTAGGGTTTGAACCCCTGTACCTGTGCATGCCAAGCAAGTGCTGTAACTGCCAAGCCACTGCTCCAGCCCCCAGTACCGGGATTTTCACTTACTGCTGCAGAAAGAAGCGTGAGCATAGGTGCATGTGTGTGGGAACATTACTATCTAGAGTTTAAAAATGAAAAACGTGATTTTAGAGACCTAGAGTGAAAGTGTGGTTCAAGGTTACACCACTGGACAGGTCATAATACCTCTCACTCTTGATTTCACCATCTGAAAGTAGTGACAAAAACACCTGCCACACTTAAAGTTCAAAGGAAAGAATACACTGGAAAGGTATTTTATAAAGTCATTATACAAGTGTCATAAAAAATTCAAATATAACAAGCCAAGAAACATGTTAGGCTTAATCACGTTCTTTAAGTATCAGTTCTAAAATATTACTTCGGCCTAACAGCAGCAAAGAATTAAAATCTGGAATGCAGCCTTACTGAAAACATGAACCAAAGGACTGTTATAGATAAACCATGATGCAAGTTCTGATAACCCAGAAAAACCACTTACAAATCACAAATGAGGAGATCATTTCTGATTCTATGACAGTTGGAAAGAAGCCTTCAAATTTAGACAGGGAAGAGACAAAACATTGCATTTGTCTTTAATACAGTAAAAACCTTGCTGCTAAAGCACTCCCACTCAAATATAGCAAAACATAGTAAATCACTTAATTTACTCAAAAGAACTTAAATGTTTTAACCAGTCTGCCATCAAAAGAGATCAAGAAGAGGACCAATGGGACTTGGGCTGCAATGTGAGCTGTCTTTAAAATGCAATTGTTCTAATCATTTTCTACAGATGCAGCCTCACAAGGGGCTGCTGTCACAGGGACCATTTACGACTTGTTATGGTGTCTCTATTGTTTACCAGCGACATTCGCTGAAAAAGGCGACAGCTGGGACAGAAAGCTGCTACTCAACGAACAATATAATCCCGTGAAAGTAATCAACAAATTTAAGGGTGTTAATTAACTTTACACTTTATCATGTTCAATTAGTTGTCCTTTCTAGAAAAGATTGCCGTGCACAATCAGTTTAGAGCATGCCATGTTTGATTTGTAAGTGATCACTGTTTCTGTTTCAGAGTCCATGTCAGATGTTCTCTTGGGTTTTGGTGACACAGATGAATGGCTCTGCACATGTTAGGGGTGATCTGGTTTAACATAAGCCAGCATAACATAACCCCTTGTTAACACTACTTTTGGCATTATCCAAGCTGGAAACAGAAAAGCGAAAACATTCAGAACACTGTTCTGGAATCAGATAAAGTTTGGTTAGCTTTTCCTGAAATAAACATAGGCACAAATACATGGAAAAATAAACTATTTTTTCATCATTAGTTTTCAAAGTAAGACTTGCCTTTCAGGGGCATGTTTGGGATCATTTCCTCCCAGCAAGATCTAAAAACTGCTGTGTTATGCACAAAGCATCACTGTATCCTCAGATACTTCATAATGCAGATAACTCTTTTCCACAGCAGTTGAAAAAATGCTAGGAATGTGTTAAGTACTGGCTTGTATCAAATTCTAGAATGTGACTTTTAAATCCAGAAACTGTATCCTGAAACTGGGAGGAAATCTGCAGGAAAGTATATTTAATCTATGCATGCAACTTGCCATCTCTCTTACCTTTAATGCACCTGTTCCTACTTACTAATAGGACAAGGGAAAGCTCATGATGGAGTGACAATATATTCAGCATTGCATTTTAATGAGTCACTGCATTTTTTCTGACTTGATAAATAGGGATTTGTATCAAAATATTTCATAAGCCATTGTTGAGATGAACAAAATTCAAAACCAAGGTTTGGCAGGAGGTGTCTATCTTTAAGAAAACAAAAGCAAGGAACATGAATCTATCTCTTTTTTTGAAAAGCTATCTGCATAGGATTTTGAAATATTTTCACAAGCTATACTTTGCTGTTCTAGACCTGCTGTTTCCTGCATAATACACAAATTAAATGCACAGAAATAAATACAGCTGGTTAACTAGTTATAGCATACACAAGGACAAAGCTGAACTTTTTCAAAATAAAAAAGTTAGCTCTGTAAGCTAATAATGTCCTAAGTTAAATATTAAAGAAGGAAATTATAGGCTATATCTGAAACAGCTGAAACCACAATACACAGCAGCAGAAAACATTTGTTTTCTGCAGAAGATCTGCAGGGAGAAGAGAAGCGGTCGATAGATCCTTAAATTGGAAGCAATAGCCGTTCTTCTATCCCAAGTTGGCAGCTGCTACATTTGCAGACCTGGTTCATTATTTACCCATAATGACCATCAAGCTGCAGTCAAAGTCAGATCACAACAACTGTCAGCAGCTCTTTTAATTAGCCTTGTTTGAATTCAGATAAATATCACAATAGCCCTGCTTATGCTGAAAGAGCAACAGAATGTTCTGTGTGGAGCTAGGCTGGCTAGAGAAGGACACTGCAGTACAGAACAGACAGAAATGCACAGCAGAGTTTTAGGGTAGAGAAATCACCGAAGGGAATAGCATGCTTTCATTTTAAAAGCAATTCCCTTGCACAAGGCCAGGGGTTCAATCCCCGACACTGCAAAAATACATATATACAAACAATCCCCTGACATTTGCCCAGATCAAGATGGTGCCCGATGTCAGGCTGCAATGAAGCACAGGTTCCTGAAGTCCATACAGATTAAGCCCAAGTAGAACTGACTTAAAGCCTTTAGAGAATATGAGTTTTAAAACTCCATCTTGTGAACAGGGGTAATAGCTCAGGGGTTAGGCACTCACCTACACCACAAAAACAAAATTCCATCTTGTAACTAATATATCTTTCAGCTTTAAAAATAATTTCTAAAAGTCAAAAAAATCTTTCAATAAATAGCCTGCAACCTTAATGTCCTTTTAGTTTACTTTCTTTAGGAGTTAGCTGCATAATTTGTGGCATGTTCTGCAACTGGAGTTGAATACTGTCCTAAAATTTTCACATACACTTCTTTCTTTTGGTATTATCAATGATAAAGTAAAATAAGGCTAACAGACAAGTCTGAGTAATCCAATTACTGTCATGTTACACCCCTCTGGATCACTCTCTTCCAGTTTGGTGAGAAGAAAAACAAGCATAATAATCATCTGCCTTCAATTCTATACAGAATTGATTGTTCACACAAGGTGTTATAACTTTGGTGGTAGGGAACAGGAAGTGTTGGCTGGCAGATAAGAGAGGGTGGAATTAAGGAGGAATAAGCAAAAGGCAAGATGATAACCTAATTGCAATGGTAGTAAACTGGGAATAGCAAGACACTAAAGATTAAGAGTATGCCAAACTAATAATATACACTCAGCTAACCCGGAACTACCATCCCTGAAACCCACCTGGAAATCCCTTGGGAATCTGAACTCCAAATTTTGGGGGGAAAGCCTAGTTGGAGGGGTCTGCGTCCACATATGAGTTGGATGTGGTCCACTCTGCCATTCTTATTAGCCTCTCAGCCTCTGTGTACTGGTTTGCAATCATTTACAATGATGTCTGACATTACCTTAAAGAAAAGTAGCTAACCAGATTTACATGAGGGAAAAGAACACAGTACTGTTTACACTCTGTATTCTACTTGGTTGTTTCCTTATTGAGTAGAAAAACACTCCTATAGGAAGTAATTTAAAAATCATACTATATTTTTAGTTAACTTCAAGTACTAAAACCTTGGAATAAAACTTTTATAACATGCTCGGAACCATATATGTGATAAAGGCAACTACTGAATGTTGATAATGTATGTAGGTAGAACTCTTCATCTAGTTTCATGAGAATTAATCACAGCAGAAAGGTATCTTACCTTAATTTTTAAAAAGCAGTGAATAAGTCATAAGTATTAATCTGTCATGGATGATGGTCTTCTCCTTCCTCACCCGAAAATACAAACTACCTTCTGACCATATGTACAGCTAATAGCTACAACTTGTTCAGTATACTGAGTACAAAGACAGTCAACCTGCCAGTTTGAAGTCTGAAGAGTCAAAATTTTTACTACTGGCCATTTCTTACTGCTTGCCCTCAGAAACAATGAATTCAATATGTGCTAGCAATTTTTGTCTTCCCTTTCTTTCCTTCAAACACTTTGAAAATTGTTTTTTTTTTTCTGCATGTGCACTCTCAGGTTAGACAATACCACTACCCATGTTTATAGAAGCTCTATGGCAGCCTTTCCCAAGGTTAGTTCCTTAGATTGTTAGTTCTACAGGATATTAATGGTGATGTAAATTTACAGCTATGTTTTACTTCTGAACAGTAAGGTTTCCCATCCTACTTCTGACAACAAATCCTGTCCCTTTGGCCAAAGGGCTATATTCGTGGACAATAAGAGTACTACATGCTCATAGCAACAGTGACTAATCTGCTGGGGACCAAGACAATGAAACAAAACCAACAGAATTCTGCCCTGGATTGCTAAATTAAGGTTTATATGAAGTGTCTGCAGTTAAAGACAATGAGGGTGAAATGAAAAACAGCAAAAACAGCTAGTATCAGGACCTCATACTAGTCACTGAGACCTAGGTTTCTCAATTTGAGACCCTGCCTAGTAAGTCAGTAATTTCCTTACTACGTATCACCTCCACAAGAAAAAACAATCCCCCATATTCATTAAAGGTATTGTGGATAAATACCTACTGAGTTAAACCAACAGAGGTCTAAGAACTTAAGGATTTTTTTAATATGTAAATACACGCCTTAACTATTTCTGTCTAAGTGGGAATAGAGAATGCACCACCCTTCTAATCTACATTTTCACTAAATTTCTTTTTCAAGGAACCTCCTCAGAATTACTTTTCTCAAGGGCTATGCTTTGTGAAATGCTTCTTGAGAGTCATCTAACTTCTTCCTCACCTTTCCACATCCAGCTAACTTCTGTTGATTCTTTTTTACTTTTCTGGTACTAGAGAATGAAGCAGGGCTCACACACAATAGTCAAGTATTCTACCCCCAGCCCTTTCTGAAGTTTTATTTTGTGACAGGGTCTGAGTTGCCCAGGCTGGTCTTGAACTTGCAATCCTGCCTCAACCTCCTGAGTAGCTGGGACTAGAGACGTGACCCATTATACCTGGCTGGGTCAATTTCTGTTGACCCTGATGTGAAATTTTACTTTTAGTTGGTATTTTCTGTCAGTGATTTTCTTCTCCCTTTATCTTT
>PVKS010023735.1:11375-32083 GCA_004027875.1 Aplodontia rufa | reverse complement strand
TGGCTCATCTTTGACCCTCAGGTCAGTGTCCCAATGCCATTTTAAATCAGGATGATTTTAATGGTGATACATCCTAGAGCCCCTGATGTTTGCAGAGGTAATGTACCTGGGTGAACAACACTGGGGGCTTGGAGCAGTGATTCTTTGATTGGTTGGTCAGTGTGGTTGGAGGGCTTCCCTGTCTCCATTGGGGAGCACATGTTTGAAGCATTCAGAACAAGTGATAAGAATAAAGTGAAGGGAAGGAAAGTGCATGCCCCACATAGTACACGCCTGGCCAGCTGTTTCCTCCTTATTTAACTCTTCGTATACAGTTTTGGGAGTTTATGTCCCCAGGAAGCAAGCTACCAGTACACTTTCTAATTATGTAAATGTTCTGTGCATCAGGCGTCTATCTGTAACAGTAGAGAGCCTGGATCAAGAGAGGAGACAGAGCATGCTCTTCCCAGCTGTCCCCAATGCCCTTGAATGAGCAAATAAATTTGCACAATTATTGTTACTTTTTGTTTTGATATGAAATGTCCCCCAAAAGCCCTTGTGCTAAAGGTGTGGTTTCCAGTCTATGGCACTGTTGGGAGGTGGTAGAACCCCACTTAAGACGTGGGGCCCAGTTACAAAGTTCCAGTCATATGAGACATGCCCTTGAAAGGGATATTGGGACCCTGATCCCTTTTCTTTCTTTCTCTTTGCTTCTCGGCTGCTGTGAGATGAGTAGCTTCCTCTGCCACACGCTTCCACCCTGACGTGCTGTCCTACCACAAGCTCGAGAGCAATGAGGCCAACCAGCCATGGTCTGAAACCTCCAAAACAAACTTCTCCTTCTCCCAAGTTGGGTATCTCAGGTATTTTGTTATAGTAACAGAAGTCTGAGTAATAAAGCAACTTAAGGACAAAAGTACCTGATGTGATTCGTATTGTGTTCTTACAGTGGAAATAAAGTAATTGAAGTCTTATGGAAGAATGAAGTCTGTAAATGTATATATATTTAAAATAATTTCCCTCTGAACATACTCCAGGGACTGTAATAAAGGAAAATCTCCTATCAGGAAAAAGACTTCATGAATAACATAATCATAAGCAATGCCATTTGCAGAGTGCTTGGGACAGAGCATTCTTTGCTCTTAACAGTCAGGGTGATCATTGTCTCTACAGTGGAGGAAACTGAAGGACAGAGATAAAAGGGCTGTGTCATTCAAAGACAGGTGGCCACGCTTGTATTCAAGCCCTAAACATTGCTTTTACAACTCAAAGAGGCTGTGTAGCTACACAAAGACTAGGATTTTCAGTATTTAGAGGCATACACTTTTATTTAAAAGGTATCATTAATATGATAAGTAACTTCCAATATAACACGTTTGGATAAATAAGAGTAGAAAGGTATTTGGTAATTGCTAAGATTATTATTGATCTATGAAACTCAAGACATATGCCTATTAAAATATCATACTATCACTGTAAATATAAGAATTTGTATTTGACAATTGTACCTCCATAAAGCTGGACAAGAACTTCAAAATGTTGTCTAACAGTGATCACAAAATGCCCTCTTAAGAGTAGTCTTTAAGACAATTAATCATCAGGGCTGGAGTGGTGGTTCAGTGGTTATGGCACTTGCCCAGCATGCTCAAGTACACGGGTTCAAATCCCAGCACCCATGTACACAGCTAAGAGTCAGAGCAACAAAAGCCATGTGATAAACTCAATAAAAATTGATTCTCTGTCTCTCTCTCACTGTCCTTCTCTCTTAAAAAATAAAATAAAATAAAATAATTAATCAAAACCAGATTTGTTCAGACTAATAAAATCTAAGAAACAGATGTAGGAATATTGTTACTTCAATCCATTGACACATTAAAAACACTGATATAATTCAAATTGTAAAATCAGGCTAAAATATTAAAGAAATTTTAAAATCCTAAAAGTTGGACATCTTTACAGTGTAAAAGATTTTCCCTTTTAACTCTGTGTGACAGTTCTTTATTTGTGTCAGCATTAGGTACTTTGTATGATATGATTGACTCTCAAACTTACAGTAAAACATAAAACCCTGTGAAGGATAAAAGGACACTGGAACTATCGAATCATTCACTTGAAGGAATAGTGAGAAAGAAAGTCAGATATTAAAAGGTACTAATAGGGCTGGAGTGGTGGCTCAGTGGTTACTGCACTTGCCTGGCATGCGCAAGTACACGGGTTCAAACCCGAGCACCCACGTACACAACTAAGTGTCAGAGCAACGAAAGCCATGTGAAAAACTCAATAAAAATTGATTCTCTCTGTCTTTCTCTCTCTCTCTCTCTCTCTCTCTCTCTCACTGTCCTTCTCTGGGAAAAAAAGGCAGTTATAATTTGAAAATGTAGAAATTTGTTATGGTTTGAATGCGAGGTGTCCCTCAAAAGCTCGTGTGTGACAATTTGGGAAGGCTGAGGTAAAATGATCAGGTGATAAAAGCCTTAACCCAACCAGCGGGTTAATCCCCTTTTAGGGGTTAACTGAATTGTAAGCAGGTAGGGTGTGTGGAGAGGTGGGTCATTGGGGTGAGACTTTGGGGTATATATTCTGCATCTGGCATGGGGTTTCTCCCTCTGCTCTTCTTCCCACTGCGACACCTTGATCTCTCTGCTCCCTGGAGCCACAGCCTCCACCATGATGTTCTGCCTCTCCCTGAGCCCCACAAAGAAAGGAGCTGAACATCCATGGGACCTCTGAAACTGGGAGCCCCTAAATAAACCTCTTTCCTCCTAAAAGCTGTTCTTGTCAGGTGTTTTAAGTCACAGCAGTGAAAAGCTGACTAAATTCAGAAATTGGTACCGAGAAGTAGGGTCCTTGCTGTGACTTCCCTGACCATGTGGTTCAGAAGCTTTCGGAGCTTATTGGAATTGTGAGAGGAATTTTTTGAGATGTTCAGCAGCACAAGCTGGAGAAACTTTAGATTGTTGGAAGTGGACCTTAATGTGGGATTCTGGTGGGAGCTCAGAAGACCAGGATGCAGATAGACCTGTGCCATGTAAAGACAAAAGGGCTCATGAGGCTTCAGAGGAGGAGGAGGACTGTGTTGGAAATTGGACTAGAGGCCACTCCTGTTATGTTCTGGCTAAGAAGTTGGGTGCATTTTGACAGTGTCCCGAGACTTTCTCTGAGTCTGATTTTAAAAGTGATGTACTTCTTAATCTGGCAGAAGAAATTTCCAGGCAGCGTAGTATTCAGGCGGTGGACATGGATATTGCTGGAGGCTTTTAACCAAGGTCCAGAAAGCGGAGCAGAAAGATGTGAAAAGCTTGGACTTGAAAGGTAGGAGTAAAACTGGAGTCAAGGAAGTTGCTGTCTTTAAAGACATCGCCACCATTAGAGAAGTAAAGACTTTGCCAAGAGGCAATAAGAAAAATGACCGTGGGGCGGGGGCATGTCGGGAATTGATAAGACTGCACCCATCTCAAGCTCCAAGGAGCAAAATTTCCATTAAGAAGAGACAAATGGGGCACGCTGTTTGCTCAGTGGCGTCTAGGAAGGTTTTTCAATGTGCTCCACCACCCAGGCACTCAGAGACTACTGTAGCCAGGGTCCCTGGAGGCTTGGCTACTGCTCAAGTTGGCGACAGACCTTGGCAGTAACCACGTGGTGCTGGTTCTGCATAATTTCAGGATGCTGGAGTTAGGGGGTCATGGAAGCTTCCACGGAGATTTCAGAGGAAGGCCTGGGAGGACAGGCAAAATGCCCCAGGGTCAGAGTCCCTTCACAGCCTCTGAGAGGGTGATGCATGGAGATGTGGGAAGGAAGTAGAAGTTGCTGTAGAGACCCCGAGATGCCAGTACTGTGGAACATTGGCCAAGGAAATCTGCAGGAATTGAGCCCAGAGAAACCAACAGAGGGACCTTGCGGACTGCAACCAGCAAGGCCATAGGGTGGAGCTACCCAAGCCTTCTGTAGAGAACAACATGATGCCATGTGCTCCAGGTGCTTGACCTGGAACTACAAGACTTGTTTGCTCAGCTGGATTTCATATTTGTTTTGGTCCCATCCCTTCTTCGTGTGCCCCTATTTGAATGAATGGAAATATTTCCTATGTGCCTTTATATATTGGACATATGTAAACTGATTTTGTTTTTTCAGGAGTTCATGGTTAGTTTTCTTTGAGTCTCAGAGGAGATTTTGGATTTTGACTTTTGGGCAGTATTTGAACTGTTGAGACTATAGGGACTCTTGAAAATGGACTAATATTTGTGTTGTCACATTGATGAATTTTGGGAGGACAGGGGCAGAATGTTATGATTTGAGTGAAAGATGTCCCCCAAAAGCTCATTGTGGCAATTTGGGAAGGCTAAGGTAAAATGATTGGGTGATAAAAGCCTTAACCCAATCTGTGAGTCAATGCCCTTTTAGAGATGAGCTGGGCTGGCAACTGTAGGCTGGCAGGGTGTGGCTGGAGGAGGTGGATCATTGGGGGCATGCCTGTGGGGTAAATATTCTTTAGGGTACATATTTTTGTATCTGGCATGCTTTTCTTCCCACTGTGAGGCCTTATCTCTCTGCTTTCTGGAGCCACACCCTCCACCATGATGTTCTGCCTCACCTCCAGCCACCCAAAGAAAGGGCCCAGACTTCCATGCACTGGGACCTCTGAAAATGTGAGCCCCTAAATAAACCTCTTTCCTCCCAAAACTTGTTCTTTTCAGGTCTTTTAAGTCACCACAACAAAAAGCTGACTAAACCAACATTAAAAGTGGATTTCTCAAAAAGCTAAGAATAGAGCTACCATGTGATCCAATCACACCATTCCTGGATACATATTCAAAGAAAATGAAGTCAACATACAAAACAGATGCATGCCCATGCACGTTCATTGTGGCAATATTCACAACTGCCAAGATGAGAATTACACATTTTCTCTCATACATGTGAAATAATAGTAATAATAAACAAAGATGGCCTAAAAGTAGATGAGGGAGGATTAGGGTGGAAAAAAGGGTAAGTTGCAGGTAGGAGAAGAAAATATGGACTTCATTAAAGCCTGATATATGCATGTATAGAAATGCCACAGTAAAACTCCTTCATTTGCATAATTAGTGTGTGTTATTAATTGTAATGATAACAAAAGAAAAAATGAAAACATACACTCCATGTGTAGACTGGAGGAATACTACCTAGCACATGGAAAGACGGACGCATCACATTCCAGAAGAGTTGAGAATTCAGTTTGGTCTAAGGATAAAATGTGTTGTAAATTAGTGGGAGATCACTGAAGAGAAAGAAGGGACAGATTATCAATTCTTTGAATAAAAGATTAATCAATCCTGTGTGTATCCCATGGGAAACCACTCTGTGCAGTGGAATTGTCAAGAGCTCAGGCACTGGAAGCAAATAGCGAGGCTACAGGGATCTGGGAATCTGGGGACCTATCTTCAACAGCCAACCACACTGTAAAGAGGGCAAATGTCTTAACCTCTGTGTGCCTTGGTGTCCTCATCTTGGTTATAGGTATGAGCTGATGACTCTTGAATTGTGGGTGAAATGAGATTTTTCAGTCAAATCATTTAGAACAAGACTTTAATGTAAATACCAGTAAGTGACTATCAATGGTTTAGGTATTAGATGTCCCTCAAAAGCCCATGTGTAAGATAATGCAAGAAAGCTTAGAGGTGAAATGATTCGGCCGTAAGAGCCTTAACCAATCAGTGAGTTAATCTCCTGATAGGGATTAACTGAGTGGTAACTACAGGTCAGTAGGGTGAGGCTGATTGGAGGTGGGTGATTGGAAATGTGCATTTGGGATATATACTTTGTCCTGTTGAGTAGAGTTCTCTGTGCTTTCTAGGAGCCACGCCTCTACCACAACCTTCCATCATGATGTTCTGCCTCACTTTGAGCCCTGAGGAATGGAACTGACTATCTATGGACTGAGACTTCTGAAATTTTGTGCCCCAAAATAAATTTTTCCTCCTCTAATTGTTCTTGTCAGATCTTTTGGTCACAGCAACAAACAACAAAAGCTGACTAAAACAGTGCCTGAGTCTGCTCCAATTTTTAAAGGATATGTAACTATTTTCAAACTCTTATCTGTGAGTCTATAGTATCAAGGTCTTTGTAGCATACACCAGACTTAGGTTGATGGAGCATGTGTCACACTGTGACTGTGGACCCTGGACCACTGTAGAAAGGGCTCTTCAGTCCTCATTGTCGTTGGCAAGTCTAGGCACCATTTGACCCTTGGGTTAAATAACACCTTTAAATACTTGACTCTATTAAGCCAGAGTTTCCCCACAGTGTTTTTGTGTGCATTAGTGTTCTCTAGAGGAGCAGAATCAACAAGATCCATGCAAATCTATAGGTATGATTATACAAAAGGATTTGTGAGATTGATTTGCACAACAAGAGGCTGGATAGTCCCACAATGGCCATCTGCAGACTGGAGAGCTGGAGGAACCAGGAACTGTGCTTCAGCACTGAGTTTCACCATTGAGAACTCTGGACCCCCACAGAAAGGGCTCTTCAATCCTCACTATGTAATGTGGAAGCTTCAGAGCAAGAGGAATCAGTGATGCTGCCCCAGTCCAAGACCAAAGGCCTGGAGACTTCCTGGAGAATCACTGGGCAGAGTCCACTTAGGAAGTGTGAATGAGCTGGAGTTTGATGTCCTCAGGCAATTGCAACAGCTACCCAAGAACCCATTAAAGAAGAGCAGAGTTTGCATCTGCTGCTGCTTTCTTGTTCTTCCAGGTTTTATTCCATCCAAGCCTCCAACCTATTTAATGGTGCTGCCCACACTTAGGGTGGGTCTTGGCTTCAGTTCGATATCTCATATACCAATCATTCCTGAAAACACCTTCACTGACACACTCAGAAGACTCTTTATGTTTTTTTTTATTTGTTTGACATAGTCTTGCGTATTGGAGAGAATTGTTATTACATGCATACATGGGTATTGACAAATTGTTATTATTCATGCATACATGGGTATTGACAAAGTAAGCTAAGGCCGATCCTAGTTCAGGATCTCCCCACTTCGCCCACTCCCCACTTCTATGTCTCTTTTGCAATAACCCCATGTCTTAGACAGAAATAAGCATATACATATATGTAATTTTTGAAATATCTGAGTTTTTCTGTTCACCTGTGTATAGTTAGGCTTCTCATGGGAGTCAAGAGTTTCCAGTTGCATTGACAACCCTCTAATCCTTTTCTACCCTCCTTGCTTCCCTCCCTTCTCCCACCTCCTTCATAGCTATGGTTCCTTCAACTTACGTGAAATTTCAACTATGTTGAGATAATTATTTAAACTTAGCTAACTTTCATCCTGTCTCAGATTTTAGTCTAGCTTCCACATGTAAGAGAAAACATTTGGCCCTTAAGTCTCTGAATTTCACTCATCATAATTTTTTCCATCTCCATCCATGTAGCTGCAAATGTCACAATATCATTCTCTCTAATAGCAGTGTAGAACTGCATTGTAAATATATACCACAGTTTTTGAATCCACTCATCCAGGGAGGGGCATCTTGATTGGTTCCTTAGTTTAACTATTGTATATTGAGCTGCTATAAACATTGATGTAGCTGTGTCTCTGTAGTATGCCTATTCTAGCTCTTTTGGGAAAATACTCAGGATGGGACAGCTGGGTCATAAGTGGTTCCATCCCTAATTTTTCGAGTCTCCACACTGCTTTCCAGAGTGGCTGTACAAATTTGCAGCCCCACCAATAGTGTGTTTGTGTTTCTTTCTCCCCAGCCCCTCCAGCATCTGTTGTTGTTCATATTCTTAATTTTTGCCACTCTCACTGGAGTGAGGTGGAATCTCAGTGAAGTTTTGATTTGCATTTCTCTGATTTCTAGTGATCTAGAACATTTTCTCATTTGTTGGCTTTCCAGTCTTCTCTGTTGAGAAGTTTCTGTTTAGTTTCCTAGCCCATTTATTGATGGGGTTATTTGTGGTTTTGGTGCCCAGTTTCTTAGGCTTTGCTTAATCCAATCAAGTTGATGGTTTAATTAGCCACTACATTGTAGCTCCTATCAAAGCCTGCATCACTGCACCAGCATGTGTGCTCCAACACTCCATCCCACTACATTTGGAGCTCCTTGAGGCAGGACCATGCATGTGTCAATGTTCCGGGACCTACCCCAGCAGCAAGCTTATGGGACACACTTTGCAGTGCTTATTTTACACATGATTGGATGAACACAATGGCCCCTGAAAGTCTTTGGGTTCCATATCTGTGAATTCAATCAACTGCAGATCACAAACATTACAAAATAAAATTGCTTCTGTACTGAACATGTACATATTTTCCCCAAACAACTCAGTATAATCACCATTTGCATAGCATTTACATTGTATTTGGTATCATAAGTAATCTAGAGATGATTTAATAATAATTACTTATCTTTAAAGTTTGATTAACATTTTTCTTTTTTACTCAGTATAGATTTTTGTGTGAACCATACAGAAAACGCATTTCTACTTCTAAACTCTATATAATTTATTCAGACATGTATGAGACAAACCAAAGGCCCTACAAATTATAAACGGAAGACATCCATAGCTTATATGCAAATATTATGGCTGCTTTACATAAGTGAATTGAGCATCCGTGGATGTCGGTATCCACAGGGGTCGAGGAACTAATATTCCATAAGTACCAAGAAATGACTGTTTAGGAAAACAATCTCACCAAAAAAAGTATGAGCCAGCTGAATGCCAAAGAGTGGACTTCGTCAATACTTGCCCAGGCATCCCCCATGTCTGAGCTGTCAGGATGGTGTGAGGTTCTCAAGGGCACTCTACAGAAGATTCACAGCACTGTTCAGAACCAGGGCTGCAAGAGCCAGAGAAGATGATGGAAAACTCACATATTGGGTGGTTCATTTCTTTGTTGGTAAAAATTCTTTGAAAGTTCCAGATGACCCAGGAGTGGTCAGTGCTGGGATCCTTTGGAAGAGCAACCCTGGATCCTTTGGACAGAGCTCCCGCCTGCTGGGTTTTTCCTGTCTTGCCCGATGTGTGTGGACTGTGTCAGGGGTGTCTGGAAGGGAACCTTAATTAACATTCAGTCAGAAATAACTCCCAGAGAAATAAGTGACTTATTGTCTGATGCAGTATGGAGTGTTTTTTTTTTCTCTTTCCTACTTTTGCACTGTAAGTCTTCAAAAGAAATTAGAGCAAAAGCTATTTTAAGAACTACAGTTAAAGTGAAAGAGCAATTCGTTTAATTAAAGTAACTGTGAGATGTTACATGCATTCATGTTTGGGGACTTTGTGACTCTGCTCTTTCTTGAACTTTCTAATATTGTGAAGCCATGTTTTTCACACTTGCTCTGGTTCAGGACATTTGCAAAAGTTTGCTAAAGACAAAAGTAACACAGTCTGACCTAAATGCTTTGCCTTAACCTGTCTTCCTTTGCAGGTACGGTAAGAAAAGAAATAAAAATTTACATATACACACTCATATGTGAGCATATGTATTATTGATATATATTATATATACACATATAGCATATACATATATCAGTAATAAATCAGAAATGCGCAAGGCTGCAAACTTTCCAAACCTCTCACAACACAAATGCAAGTTTGTGCATATTGTCAAAGTCAATATTTACAAAAGGGATGAAGACCATGATAGCATCAGTCTCACCAAGATAAAGCAGTGAAACTCCTAACTCAATGGTTGCCCAATGCCAGCCCAGGGATCAGCGCCTGTCAGGCTACATATAGGAATCACTCTGGACACTTCCTATACACAAACTAAACCAACCAAGCTATCCAGACTCCACTTCCAGAAAGTGAAGTTTATTAATTCTGCAGTGGGGCCTGGAGGTTCATGTTTTCAATCCATTTTCCAGCTTCTACTGATGAACATGCATATTTGCAAAGAATATCTTGATCAGAATCACACAAGGAGAAAAATGTAGCCCACTTTTGTACACTCATTTTTAAATGCATCTGGAAGCATAAGACATGATTCAAAAGGGATTTAAAAATCCTTTCAAATGTAGGCCCTGATTACCTGCAGTTAGACACCACAAAGAGAAAAAAAGATAATCTTTATTAACATATGCATGATCGTTGCAGATTTTGCACCAAATTATTTTGCAAGTGGAGTACAACTATAATCTCAGGATTTAAGTTGTATGAATTACTTAAAAATCTTTAGGATGCATGGGATACTTGTGAATACACATTAATGAGGTGGTGATGATCAAGCAGTGAAATACAGAACCCCATGCAATTAGAAACTAGAAGTCTGAGTTTCAACGGGTGGCTTTGAGCAAAAAAATTATTTCTTAGCTCTTCTTTTCCTTTGCATTGGAAATGGAAGTAAAAGCTTGAGGAATAAAAGCAAAGAGAATGTGTCTTAAATGTAAATAAAACCTAAGTCACAAAACTCAAGTGCTAAATTGAGACTGAACTAAGAGACAAAAGGTGGACAATACAACAATATAATTCTGACTCACAATTGCTTCAGCCACCAGCCCACAAAGCCAAAAACATCCTCCATTGCATTTCCACCAAAAGGCCAGGATTGGAGGGAGAGCTGTCAGCTTCCCAACTTTTGTCCCCACTTACAACTTTAGATCAACCAGAAACTCACTTGGTCATGATGTTGTTGTCTTTTTGATGTGTTTTTGAATGTAGTTTGCTGGACTTTTATTAATATAGAGACAAATCCACAAATTGTAGCCATGTGATATTCAACAAAAGGAGAAACAATATGTCTTGGAGGAAAGACAGCCTGTTCAACAAATGATGCTGGAGAAACTGGACAGCCTTATAAAGAAAAATGAAATAAGATCCTTATCTCTTCACCATGCAAAAAAGATCAAATTGAAATGAATTAAAGACTTAGGAACTAAACCAGCTACCTTACAACTGTTAGGAGAAAAAATAGGATCTATATTCCACCATATAGGAGCTGGCACCAACTTCGTTAATAAAACTCCCATAGCACAAGAATTAAAACCAAGAATCAATAAGTGGGATGCCTTTAAACTAAAAACCTTCTGAACAGCTGGAGAATTAGTTAAGAACATGAGGAGAGACACTGAAGAATGGCAGAAAATCATGGCCAGCTACTCCTCTGACAGAGGACTAATATCCAGAATATACGAAGAACTCAAATGATTTAGTACCAGAAACACAAACAACCCAATCAATAAACATGCAAAAGAACTAAACAGAAACTTCTCAACATAAGAAATACAAAAGGCCAATAAACATGAAAAAATTTTCAACATCTCTAGCAATCAGAAAGAATGCAAATCAAAACTACATTAAGGGGGATCCAGGAAAATGCCAGACAGAAAGCAAGTCGTACCCTAGAGCTCTCCATGACCTGAAAGGAAGAAATGCCAGGATAGCTACTTTCCAGCAAGGCATGCGTATTGGAAAAGATTCCATGAACACAGTGCAGGTCAGTGGGAGATTAGTGACTTCTGAGACTCAGGTGTAGCAAGTGGAAAAGAAGAACTTGTTCAGACCCATCCAGTCACCAGGGGCTGCTCGCTCCTCAACACAACAGCGGGCAAGACTCTGTTCCTCTCACACTGACCAGTTCAACCCAGCAGAGACCATTTGCAAAAAGCTGTATTGGGCTAGCAACAGGTCCTCTCCACATCTCTGCTGTGGAGGAGGAGGCAGATTCCCTCTCCCACCTAGAAGGAGGTCAGACTGTACTGCTTTCAGACAAACTGGCAGGAAAACACAGCTGGGAGCCTAAGGCAGATGGCCCCACAATCCTGCCAGGATCCTACACTCTGCAGTTTATGGGGAGAGTGCAAACAGGAGCTCTGCTCTGTGCCTAAACTGACACAATGCTGTGGCATTTTTGCACTGGAGGAGAGAACTTTGTTCCCCCTTCCAGCCCTAAGTACCGCAGGCTGCTGCCATTTTGAGAACACAGGCAAGAGGAGTGGAACTCTGTATCAGACACTCATTACCTAGGACCCCAGGGCAAATTCAGCGGGAAGGGAGAGGAGAGACTGGGGCAAGTATAGTCTGCAGGATGGTTAAACCAGAGATAATTGGATCTGGGAGTGAAGCAGCTACCTGAGGGCAAACCTCTCCCCAACTCCTCCCAACCAGCAAGCCATCAGACTCTGGGAAAACATTTCAAGACAATTGGTCCAATTGGTGATCAGCAGGGCTGCTTCAAGTCCATATATCAGATTTGAATTTTGTTTTCTTTAAATGTGTGTGTATGTGTGTGTGTGTGTGTGTGTGTGTGTGTATTAAGTGTTGCTGTGGACCTGTTTCTTCCTTCTACTTACTCGTTTCTTACCATTCCCTTGAACAATTGCTTTACTGTAAATATTAGTACATACCACACCATCTGAGGTCCAGGCTGCAAAGCCCACTAGTAGTCCAACCTCTCTGTTATCCACATCTTTCCTACTCTCTGGCAGTCTATTCCTCTAACACTCAACCCTCCCCCAACATTATTCCCCCAACATCTCCCTCTCCCTGTGTCCCTCTCTCCTCTTTTTTTCTTTTTCTTTTCTTTCTTTGTTCTTTAATTTTTATTTTTTATTTTTGGTAATTTGGAATAGTCTTATAGTAACTGGACATATTGTTTATTGATCCTTATGGAGGGGCTAAATGGAAATCTGATGTGATTGCTAAATCCGATAATGCTTGGCTACTTTGAATCTAGTTATAGTCCAATGATTAATAGTGTTGTAACTGAAGATTGTTATTAATCCTACCATTCCACTCATAGGTGGTTATTAACATGGTAACAGTTTGAGAAGGAACAAATAACCAGGTTAACACTGTTTATTGTATCCATTGACTGCTCATATTGTCTCTTAAAACTTATCTTGTGAGGTATTAGAAATCACAAAAGCCAATAATTAACTGTAGATTGGGAAGACTGCTGTTAATCTCAACTTCTCAAATTGCACCCAGCACAATTTACTGAAGAGACAAAAACCCCGCAACTCATCAAAATCTCCAAAGTAAATAACCTGAGAGGGCTTACAAGCCCACTCCCCAGCCCTGAAAATGAAGAAAAAGGGAAGCAATTCTCCTCCTCAAACCCACAACTCCCTAGCCAAGGAGTCCACATAGAGTCCTGGATGAAAACCTAGAAAAAGAAGTATCAACAATCTGATTATTAGAACAAAGAATTAAAAGAAGTCTTAAGGAAAGAAATAAGAAAGCAATTGCAGGAGCTGAGAGACCACTTTGATAAAGAACTAGACATTCTGAAAAGAGACATAGCAGAGCTCTTTGAATTGAAATAAAATGGTAAACCAAATTAAAAGCTCAATGGAAGATATTAATATCAGAGTAAACTCGGTAAAAATAGAACTTCAGGTCTTGAAGAATGAACATCAGACAACAAAGACAGGCTAAGCAATATTGAATCCAGGAGGATAGACAAAAAAAAAATAAAGAAAGAAAGAAAGTTACTGAGCATGACTAGAACTTCCAAGAAGTAGGGGACAAGATGAGAAGAAATGACCTGAGAGTCATTGGGATAGGGGAGAACACAGAACAACGAATGAATGGCATAAAGAAACTTCTCAGTGAGATACTCAAAGAAAATTACCCCCATATCAGAATTGATCCAGAAATTCAAATTCAAGATGCCTATAGGACACCAATTAGACCTAATCAAATGAGAAACTCACCAAGACACATCATATACAAAACGAGTAAAAAATAAATCAAGGACAGAATTTTTTTTTAAGATTGGGACAGTGAGAGAGAGAGAGGGAGAGAGAGAATCAATTTTTATTTAGTTTTTCACGAGACTTTTGTTGCTGAGACAACTTCATTGTGTACATGGTACTGGGGATTGAACTCGAGTCCTAGCACATGCCAGGCAAGCGCTGTAACCGCTGAGGCACTGCTCCAGCCCCAAGGACAGAATTTTTTTAAAAAATTTTTTAAATTTTATTTTCATTTTATTTTTGAGCAACCTTACAATATTTTAACAAAATAATATAAAATGTGTATATATTTTGGATATTGCATTTATCCCCAGGAATGCCCCCCCAATTACCCTCCCTTATCCCTCCCTTCCCCTTCCCACTATAACTCTAAAAAAAGTATTAGATTGTAAAGCATTACATCTTATCTTTTTAAAGCAGTAAAAGAAAAACACCAAATCACATTCAGAGACAGACCAATAAGGATTACTGTGAATTTTTTCAGGTCAGACAATAAAGGCCAGGAGAGCACAGTATGATATTTTTTCCAATATTGAAAGAAAATAATTTTCAGCCAAAGATTCTATACCCTGCAAAACTCAGCTTTAAATGTGATGGGGAAATACAATACTTTCATAAGGACAAATTAGCAACATACATGAACACAAAATCAGCTCTACAGAGAATACGCAAAGACAAACTTCATTCAGAGGAACAAGCTAACAACTCCCAAAGCCCATAAACGGAGGAAAGTCGATAAACTCATAACTCACTGAAAGATATCCAAGATGGTACAAAATACAGCAAAGGTAACAGCGCCAGGGACTCAGAATCACATATCTATTCTAACACTGAATGTGAATGTACTCAATGCCCCAATCAAATGACACAGATTAACTAACTGGATCAAAAAACAAAAATTCAACAATATGCAGCTTATAGGAGACACACCTCACAGCCAAAATTAGACACAGACTGAAGGTGAAAGGTTGGCAAGAAACCTACCAGGATTATGGCCCAAGAAAGCAAGCCAGTGTGTTGTGATACTTATATCGGACAAAATTAACTTTGTTGAAAGGACAGAACACTCCCAAATATAACCCTGATTCCAAAACCCAACAAAGACACATCAAGAAAAGAAAACTACAGAACAATTTACCTAATAAACATAGACACAAAACCCTTAATAAAATTCTAGCAAATGGCATCCATAAGCATAAAGATAAATACATCATGATCAAGCGGGCTTCATTCCAGGAATGCAAGGCTGGTTCAACACACACAAATCAATAAATGTGATTCACCACTTACGCAGAATAAAAAACAAAAGCCATATGGTCATCTCACTTGATTCAGAAAAGGCTTTTGATAAAATTCAACACCCATTTATGCTCAAAACTGGAGAAGATAGGGATCAAAGAAAGATACTTAAATTATGTGAGAGCCATTTATGACAAACCCATATCCAACATTATACTTCATGGTGAAAAACCAAAACCATTCCCATTAAATTCAGGCACAAAACAAGGCTGTCCACTCTCAGCACTCTTATTCAATATAGTCCTTGAAACCCTAGCCAGAGACATCAGACAAGAGAGGGAAATCAAATGAATTCAAATAGGAAAAGAGGAAGTCAAGCTATTTGCTGATGACACGATCCTATTCCTAGAAGACCCAAAAAGCTCTATGAGAAGACTACTAGAACTTATAAATGAATTTAGCAAAGTGGTTGGTTACAAGATCAGCACTCATAAATCAATAGCTTTCCTATATTCCAATAGTGATTCTGCCAAAGAAGAAATCTGGAAATCTGTCTCAATCACAATAGCCTCAAAAACAATAAAACACCTGGGCATTAATCTAACAAAGGATATAAAGGACCTTTTCAATGAAAATTATCAAACATTTAAAAAATAAATTGAAGAGCTTGGAGCAGTGGCTCAGCAATTACTGCTGAGGCATGCGCAGGTACATGGGTTCAAGCCCCAGCACCCACGTACACAACTGAGTGTCAGAGCAATGAAAGCCATGTGAAAAACTCAATAAAAACTGATTCTCTCTCTCTCTCACTCACTGTACTTCTCTCTAAAAAAAAAATAGAAATTGAAGAAGATCTGAGAATATGAAACACATTCCATGTTCTTGGTTAGGCAGAATCAATCTAAATAAAATGGCCATTCTTCTGAAAGCCCTATACAGATTGAGTAGGGCAATCCCCATCAAGATTCCAATGACATTCATCATGGATATAGAAAAAGCAAATCTCAAATTCATTTGGAATAACAGGAAACTCAAAATAGCAAAAACACTACTAAGCAAGAAAGAGGAAGCAGGAGATATCACAATAGCTGATCTGAAATTATATTATAGGGCTATAGTAACAAAAACTGCAGCATAGTACTGGCATCAAAACAAACATGAAGACCAATGGAAGGGAATGGAAAATATTGAGACAAATCCACAAGTCTTTAACCATATGATATTTTACAAAGGGGGCAAAAATATATGGAGGAAAGACAGTCTGTTCAAGAAATGGTGCTAGATGAACTGGACAGCCATATGCAGACATCTGAAAATTAGATCTTTATCTTTCACTCTGAACAAAAATCTAATCAAAATGGATAAAAAAAATTTTTGAATCAAACCAGCAATTATACAATTGTTAGAAGAAAAAGTAGGATCAATGCTCCATGACATTGGTGTAGGCACTTCCTTCCTCAACAAGACTCTCATAGCTTAAGAATGAAAGCCAAGAATCAATGAGTGGGATGCCAATAAACTGAAAAGCTTCTGCATAGCTAAAGATTAGTTCAAGAGTATCAAGAGAGAACCTACAGAATGGGAGAAAATCATTGCATGCTATGCCTCTGACAGGGGACTAACATCCAGAATATACAAAGAACTCAAAAAACTGAACACCCAAAACACAAATAATCCCATCAATAAATGGGCTAGGAAAGTAAACAGAAACTTCTCAATGGAGGAAGTCTGGAAAGCCAATAAATATATGAGAAAACGTTCTACATCACTAGCAATCAGAGAAATGCAAATCAAAACTTCACTGAAATTCCACCTCACTCCAATCAGAGTCACAAAAATGAAGAATATGAACAATAGCAGATGCTGGAGGGGTTGTGGGGAGAAAAGAACACTAACACAATGTTGGTGGGACTGAAAACTTGTACAGCTACTCTGGAAAGCAGTGTGGAGACTCCTCAAAAAACTAGAGATGGAACTACCTTACGACCCAGCTATCAGCTGAGTTTATGTAATAAATGCACCATAGTTGAAAATTAACAAAACTGGGGGAACCATAACTGTGAAGGAGAGGGGAGAAGGGGTAGAGGTAAGGATGAGAGGGTAGGACAAGAGGGGTTATCAATACAATGGGGAATACTCAACTCCTGTTAGAAGCCTAGCTATATACAAGCAGGCAGAGAAACTCAGAAATGTTGACAATTATTACACATGTATGTGCTCATTTCAAACTATACTATGGTGGGATTACAGAGGAGACCTGAATATGGGGAATGGATGAAGGAGGTAGATCCTGGTATAGGATCAGCCTAACTTACTATCTCACTATATCAATATCCATGTATGTGTGGATATGTACCAAAAATTTCCTGCAATATGTAAGATTATGCCAAACTAATAAAAATGTAGGAAAAAAAGAACAAAGATTGTGGCTGGGCCTATGAAGAGGGAGAATTCAAATGGAATAAAACTCCAACAACTGTCAATGCTATATATTTTGTGTGTTATTTTAAAATTGATTTATGCCCAATTTTGTTGTGAACCTAAAAGTGTTCTAAAAAAAAATAAAGTATTTTGGAAATAATAAAAAAAACTACACTAAGATTTCACCTCACTGCAGTTATAATAACAAAGATGAATAATGCAAACAGCAACAGATGCTGGAGAACGTATGGAAAGAAAGGAACTCTTGTGCACTGTAGGTGGGACTGCAGACTAGTATAGCCTCTCTGGAAAGCTTTTGGAAACTTCTCAAAAAATTAGGGATGAAACCACCGTATGACCCAGAGACCCCACTCCTAAATATTTTACCAGAAGAAATAAAATCGGCATATTACAGCAACACAGGTACATTAATGTTTATAACAGCTTAATTCACAATAGCTAAACTATGGAATAAACCCAGATGCTCATCACTAGATGAATGGATCAAGAAACTGTCTAGTGTACAAATATATTACATACATACATACACACACACACACACACACACATACACACACAAGTTTGGAGTTCTACTAGCTGTTAAAGAGTATTGGAGAAATCAGAACCAGATGAAAAATAAGTAAAACTAGATTATCTCTTTCTTTCTCTCTCTTTAAAAAATAAAATAAAAATTGTTTTCTTTAAAAGAAAGAATGAAATCATAGCCTTTGTGGGTAATTGTATGGAAATGAAGAAAATTATGCTGAGTGAAATTAGCCAAACTCAGAAACTCAAAAGTCTAATGTTTTCTCTCATTCTGTAGAAGCTAGTTAAAACAAAAGAAAGGGTGAGAGAAAGTCAAATTTATATAATAGATCCATCAAACTTGGTGTAACTTAAAATCGCGTGGAAGTCTAGATGTGTGGGGTGGGGACAGGGGAAGGAGGGAGGAAGAGAGGATGGGGAGAAAAAGGGGGCTGTCAGTGCTGTATGGTATACTGTGTACCAAGCAAATATGGAAAATACATATCTATCTATCTATATATTTATATATGTAATCAAGGGAGATCAGTGGAGATAAGAGACAGGGGCAGGGGGCATGTGGGGGAAGGAATGGGACCAATTGTCATAACAGGTGCATGTATGAATGTATAACAACAAATCCCTTCACAACGTAAAACTGTAAGGCTCCAATAAAAAAAAGAGAGAAAGAAAAAGAAAAACACTATCAACAAAACCATTAAAAAAATACACTTCCCTAACCAGTTCCCTAGGGCATTCTGCTTCTAGTTTACCTTTCTACAGCTTCCCCAGGTGAACAGCCTCCACGTAGCCTTCCCTATGCTGCACTATAGTTTTCCCGTGAAAACTCCCCTACCTGTGAGTCTGCATCTAAACACAGCTAAGGGTGGCGGACTCCCATGCAGTAGTAACCTCAGAGAAAATAGCTTTTGCTTTTCTCTTTTGGCTGGTCTTTGTTTATTTCCACATAATCATCAAAGTGATAATCACAAATAAAAAGTCTGTATCCCTGTTATCTAAGGACTTGCATTCTTAAAGCATACAAATTAAAAACTAGAGGTCAAGGAGGTGGTGGGAGGAGGTGGGAGGGCAATCTGAAATTGGAGGTCTGGGAGACAGGAGCCCAGCACAGAAATTCCTGCAGGGATGAAGAAAAAAAGAGGGCACATAAGAATTGGCTCAGTAAAGTCCTTGAATTAGTTGGAAATTTTCAACTGTAGGAGAGAATAACTGATGCTGAATATCTTAAGAGTTGCAGGAAAGTAGTTGAAGAGACTAGCTGGTGGGTGGGACCCTGGGGTGGTGGAAAGGACCCAGAAAGCTCACTTAACCTCAACAAATAAATGTTCTAAATGGGAAAGTGGTTAGACTATGCATGAGCGCATCTTTTATTGTAACAAAATACTTGAGGGTAAGTACATCACAAAGAGGTTGGTTTAGCTCACAGTTTCGGAGGCTGACAATCCAGGATTGCACCCCATCTGTTTGGTTTGTGGTGAAGATCTTATAGCTAATTTCATCACAAAGATGAAAACATATTCAAAAGAGATTATAGGATGAGACAGGAAGCCAGAGAGATTTGGAGACCACACTTATTATACCAACTTGCTCTTGCGGGAACCAACTCACGCTGGGAGATCAGCATTACTTTCCTCTGACCTCAATGCCCCCATCATCTAATTACCTTACTCTACCCTTCCTTGAAAGTTCCAGTACCCCAACACCATCACACTGGGTGCCAAGCTGCCAGCATATGAACCTTTTGGGGGACACACTCAAAACATTCCAACTGCAGCAAGCTAGAACGGAAACATTTTTTATTTCTGCCAAAGTGCACGTTATTAGCTTTATAGGGTCCTAAAGCCTTGCTTCCAGCCAAGAGAAGACCAGGAGCTAGGAAGGTTTAGTCCATTATGTCTAGAAGAATTGATTCCTCAAAAGTTTGAACCACAGTGCTAATAAAGAATTGAATTTAACACATCATCCTCTATCCATACCATTAAATTTAAAGGGTAGGGGGATTTTTTTAATTGTTAGGGAATCCACCAACATTTTAAATGCATATGAAATGTACAAAAGAATTTGTAATCCTTAAATTTGACTTCCTTCCAATAGTCACCAAGTTAATTGTTGAAGTTAAAGAAGCTAGTAATAATCAATGACTACAGGGAGATTAACAGTAATTTATTGGAGAGTCTCAAGATTTATGACAATAAAATAGTAAGTAGAAAAATCATGGAGAGAGCCATAAATTCTTCAGAAATGGAAATTTTATAAGTTGACTTCAGGGGTTCATCAATGGAATTTAACTCCATGGAATCAGATGGCATGTTCACGGATCCTATGCTACTCAGTTGCCTGAGGTAAGATATAACGTTGAGCTTCAGCAACCAATTTTACAGTTTCAGAGCACTCTCCATGCACTCTGACCCTCCGTGACTGAGACTGTCACTTCATGATACAGTTTTAACCTCCTAAGTCTTTCTGAAGAGCCTATCCCTCTCTATTAGGTGTCAGTGAAGCAGCTAAACGAGGGACTTTACAAGTTTCTTTCCTGAAAATATCTCACTGGGCTAACAAAGAGTCACAAAAACTGTTGGAATAAAAAGGAAACACCTATGTTTCCTAAAATAAAATTCTTAAAGTATTTTCATTTTCCTAGCCTTTCTATTTATGTTGATTAGTCATAAATAGGTCTGATTTCTATTAGCAAAACATAATGATTGTGTGTATCTGTACTGACCCAGGCTCTGAACTTGAGAAAACAAAGGTGAATGAGATGAAAATTCCTGCTCTCAAAGAATTCATCATGAAGTGGGAGAAATAGGCAAATATAACAGCAATATTGCTGAGCTATTAATT
>PVKS010023735.1:0-11275 GCA_004027875.1 Aplodontia rufa | reverse complement strand
CTTACCCCTCCCATATGTTGGTAATGACGATCAATGCTCCCCACTCTTTCAATTTATTTATTCAAATATCCATTCATAGTTTAGTTTTCAAAAAGGAGGCAAATTCAGTGATTTAAAACAATCAAATTGCATAAGAAGACTGTTTCCTATCATCCTCCGTCATCCTCATTCCCATCCCTCCTTTGCCACTGGTAATCTTTTTTTCTTTTCTTTGCTAGTTTCTTGTTTGTATTTCTATAGTTTGTTTTTTATGAGCTATAATATGAAGATCAAAGAGTATACAAAGCAATCTGATAATAAACCAAATATGGTCTAGTTATACAATAGAATATTTCTCATCTATAAAAAGAAATGATTCTGATGCATGTTTCAATGTTGCTGACCTTTGAAAACACTGCTTAATGAAAGAAGCCAGACATGGAAAGACAGATGTTCTATAATTCCATCATATGAAATGCTCAGAATAGATGAATTGATCAGACAGAAAGCAGATCCGAGATTACCAAGGGCTGGAGGAAAGGGAGAATTGGGGAGTGTTTAGTGGAAGCGTCTGCCTGGGATAATGAAGATTTTCAAGAGGTAGATTGTAGTGATAGCTGCACAGCATTAAATATGCTTAACGACACTGAATTGTACCCCTAAAAGTGGTTAACTTTGTCAACCTTAAGTTATGTATATCTTATCACAAAATATGCATATGCAGTGTAAAGCTTAATTACAAAATTAAAACTCATGGAACTATTATACATTTTTAAAAAGGCCATAAAGGAACAGTGTGAGCTGCCTGGAGGGCCTTCCTGTGACTGCCCCAGGCCAGAGGCTCTCTCTCAGAGCTCACCATAGTCCTGACATTTTTAGTAATCATTTCTATAATTTAAAAAATTTACTCTCTATGTAATGAAATATTTTGAATAAAAAAATTTGCCCTCTTTTGACCTTTATATAAAAGGACTTGTATTTATATATTAACAATTCTGGTTTATTTTGCTCAGAAGTATTTTTATGAAATTTATTCATGTTATTGCCTTATCTATAAATCATTCAGTTTTATCATTATTTTATAGCCAAATATGCCCAATTTTTATAATGTTCCATGTGTCTCTGAAAAGAACGTGCATCTGGTATTCATTGGATACAGTATTTTATATCTGTTAGGTCATTTGTTAATTATGCCATTTAAATCTTCTGTGTCCTTAACCTTTTTTCTTATTTATTCTCTCAATTCTTGAGAGAGGTATATCTTTGAAAAAAAGTTTCCAATATTATTTTATATATTTCTATTTTTACTTATACTTATTTTTGCTTCATATCATTTGAGCCAATAATGTAACAATAATTTTAAAAAGTTACAATATTATGCTCATGGATGACACCTACCTCACTTACACTTGTTCAGAAATTTTACCTTGTTTTTCTTTCAGTGGTTACACTAGAAATTCAAATAGACATACTGCTATCTTCCTTTTTTATTCAGAAATTTATTTGTTGAACAATCAAGCTTCAAATGAAATAATATAATATATAATATATAAATTCTGAAAATTAGATTTACCCCCCAAGCCTTTAGAAGAGAATGTTTCACTTGCCCCATCCAACTTTATTCTAATTTTAGTTTAGCTCAGTATTATTATTTTGATGCAGTCGATGTTGTTATAAGTTATCCATAGTTTCTTCTTCCTGTGGTCACTATTCCTATTTGCTTCTCAGTCCCTCTATCTAAATCACTTTGCTTCTGCCCTAAGTAAATACCTTAGTATACTTAAGCGAGGGCCCAGTGGCACCTAATGCATCCATGGGCTTTGTGTGTGTTTGGAAATATCTTCGTTTTGGCTTCACTCTGGAAATGCACTTTCCCTGGATAGAGAAATCTCAGTGACTGTTATAGTGTTTCAGCACTCTGAAGGACACTTCCGTTCTCTGGTTTCTTTAATTGCTCTTGAAACACCATCTGCTCCCTTAAAGGTAACTAACTTTTCTCTCAGGCCATTTGTTAAATGTTCAACGGTTTTCGTATTTGGCAGTTGTACTACATTGGCCTTAAGATGTGGGTTTCTCAGTATGATAGATGGCTAACCTAACAATTACCTCAACATGTATGAATTCTTACATGATCATGTGGAACCTTGTCTAGGTTCCTGGGGGACGTAGGAAGGAGGGTAGGGATGAGGGAAGGGAATAGGAAGGACATCAAGGAGACCAGAGGGAGGTAGTATGGGGGAATCTAATCTGAGGGGAACTTCTAATTTCCAGGACTTTCACTCTACTTAACATGGAACCATGGGGAACCCAAAGGGGGGAAACCGTGGTCTGTCCAGTGTTGGCTTGTTTTGTTGTTACACTTTTGTTCTTGATTGTTTGACGATGAACCCCTCCTAATTATAAGACCATGTTTATTGAATAAAAATTTTTAAAAAAGATGTGGGTTTCTTAAGATGCTGCTTAAGAATTTGGTCTTCTAAAAGTTGAAGAATCTGTGAAATGATAACTTTCCACACTTCTGGAAATTTCTCAACCATTCTCTCTTCAGATATTTCCTCTGTACCTTCTTTATGTTCTAGAAGTTCATTTACTACAACTTATCATCTTGTCCTGAAAGTCTCTCAAGATATCATTCATATGTGTTATTTCTTCATCTTCCTCCACCACATCCTAGAAAATTCCATCTGACCTATATTCCAGTTAACAAATTATTTTTTCAATGGAGGCTAATTTGCTGCTAAAACATTCACACAGCAAGACTTGAATTTCCAGCATTACATTTTTTAACTTCCACAAGTCCTATGTGGTTGGATATTTTTCCTCACTTTACTAGATTAATTTTATAGTTTTCTACTCTAGTAAACATTTTAAAACCTGTTACTTGCTTTGTAATGTAGTGCACTCAATGTTTTTATAATCCATGTTGACAATTCCAGTTTGTGAAGGTCTTTATCACTCTGTCTGCTGTTGCTTTTGCTGATACTCAGTACTTCCTCATTTTTTTTAGGGTTTAACTTGGTTTTTACTGTACACTCTTCATTTTCTTTGCCAAGTCACGGGGACTGTTTGAGGCACGAGGAAAGGGAAATTCCCTGTTCAACCATCCTCTACATGGCTGCTACCTGATCTCAGCCCTCCTCTCTATCCACCAGGCTCCATCCAAGTGCCCATTCTAGCTGTTATAAATAAAGAGCATAGCAGTCCTTCCTGGTGGGCACATGCTCAGTGGAAGGAGGTTCAGGCAGCACTTTCTGGGACTTCCACTGCTTGGCCCCTTCAGCTTCTGTCTGGTGCAGCTGTTTGCAGGCCACACTCTGTACTGGGGGAGGTTGCAGATATTCACTACGTCATGATTTCCTGAAATTGGAGACCATGCGTTTTTCATTGTCTTTGTTCATTTGAGTAAGAACAGAAGACAAGGTTCTTTTCTCTGCCACCACCATGCTCATATTGGAAACAAAGTCCAGTGTTCTAGAAAACCCAAAATACATAAAAGATCTTACACTGACTGTAATGAAAAAGGAGAGGGAGAGATGCTTGAGAAATAACACTGTCAGGAAAGGAAGAGACCAGTGTGCCATGAAGCAGTGGGGTCCCATGAGATTTGTCATCTTCTTGGAAGTGTCCTCCGGGAGGAGACACAGACTTCTGAGGAGAGGACTGTGTAGCAGTCTAGAAGAGAGGGACCCGGTGTGCTCGGGTCTCCAGCCTTGCCAAAGCCTCTGGCACTTTGTAAGTAGCCCAGAGGCAGAGGGACAACATACTTAGCATGATATTAATGGAAGGTATGGAGAAATATTTCCCCACTCTTCAAACAGAAAGTAACTCACTAGGATTCTGTTCCTCCTTAGAAAGGAGAACATGCCCCTATTATGGTTGAGAAGGAATTTTCTACCAGTCTGTGTTTTGGACATTTGAAGCCAGGCATTAAGTTGGCAAACAGAAAACAAAAGCAGCAATAGCTGTCAGACCTCTGAGTTTGTGAACTGAGCAACATGCCCACTATGAAAAATGAAAGTTCCAATAAGAGTGGGGGGACAAAGGAAGATGGAAACAGGGTGGGCTGCCCTGATTCTCACTGATGCTAACAATTTCAAGCTTGGTCTTAGGAAATCAGTAGGAATCTTTTATGCAAGAAGGAAAGGACCTTCCAGGTCAATGAACCAACATGGGGACAGGCTTAGAGAATGAAATAATTTTAGTTTCAACCAATTGACATGACTGAGTTTGAAAATATTAATGTTGGCCATATATTAATGTTATTGCCATATTTATAAGCTTACTCAATTTAATTTGTACTCTCTGGCCACCATCAAACACAGGTCCAAGAAAGCTGAAGTTGCATCCCTCGGACTTTAGACTCATTGTAGTAGAGAATCTAGTTTAATTTCTCCATTTCAGGCATTATTTCATATACTTTATCCCACTGCCTGAAAGATGATCATGAACATCCATTTTAAAAACTTTAGTTTCTTGGATGTGAAGAGTGTTATCTGCAGAGTTTCTCTGTTTATAAAAGTCACTTAAGCCAGGCATGGTGCAGGCCAACAATCCCAGTGACTTGGGAGGCTGAGACAGGAGGATTGCAAGTTTAAGACCAGCCTCAGCAACTTAGCAAAGCCCTAAGCCACTTAGCAACACTCTATCTCAAAATAAAAAATAAAAAATTGGTCGGGATGTGGCTAAGTGGTTAAATGCCTCTGAGTTCAATCCCCAGTACCAAAAAATTAAATTTAATTTAATAATAACTTAAAGCATAACTATTCAAAAGTATTATCAGCCCTGTAACCAAAAGATAAACTAACTCTGGTGGGCTTTCTGGAAAGTCTCTCACTGTATTAAAGATCAGTTAACAGCTCTACAATAAATTGAATTACCTAGAACCACCATGGCCAGGCATGGTGGCACACACATGTAATCTCAGCAACTCAGAAGGCTAAAGCAGGGGGTTCTAAGTTTGAGGTTAGCCTTAGCAATTTAGCAAGACTCCATCTCAAAATTTAAAAAGAGAAAGAAAAGATTTAGAGATGTAGCTCAATGATAGTGTGCCCTGGATTCAGTCCTCAGTATCAAAACATAAAAATAGAAATAGAAATTTGATAGAACGATTGCAGCACTTGCATCTGCTTGCAAGGTTTGTGTGAAAACACATCAGAATTCAAAGACCATCCTCATCATGATTACATGAATATTGTAGCTTGCTGGCTAAAACGGGAGATTCATCAGATCAGATGAAAATTAACTTCACTCCGTCTTGTCCTTACCTCAGATACAAGAACACCCGTGAAGACCCAGGGATTGCACTAGATAATCCTGATGCACCATGAAATGAGCCACAGTGTTTCCTACACGTGTTTCTGCACTTGTCTCTGATTCCTCAGCATTTCCAACGGACACCACAACAGATTTCTGGATAAGGGATTTACCTCATAAGAAAACACATCTCTCCACCCAAGCTTTATTTTCAGAATCTATTTGCTGCCTTAGGACAATATACTGTTAATAATTTTTGTCTTCTCTTAAAACCTAGAAATAAATCTGTGTTCTCTGTCCTTTTCCCAAATTTCAAGGAATAGCCATTTCTAAATGGATTAGATTGAGAAAGCCACCAAATCTGGACAATGTCCAAAAAAAAAAGAGTATTATCAGAATAAAATAAACAAAAATCAACACAAAATGGATCAAATTGGTATTTATACCATCTGTGCCCTAAAAGAGACAATCATGAGTATGCTTCTGGATAGAATTGGGAAACAACCAACTCCTATATTTACGAGTGAAAGGTTGGATTATGTTCAAAATTGCAATATATTATTGTAGAAAAGTTTATTAAAATAGAGCCATTGAATGCAATTATTTATGAGTACTTATTCCACACAAATAGGAACTGTATCTGGCATAGTGTAAAATTCTGATCATTAAAAGGTGTATCTGTTGTAAGGCAGAGAAGATGCATGCATTTAATAGACACTTACTATGAGACAGGAGGTATGCCAAGAGCTAGATATTCAAAGCAAGCACAAAGTGATCTTCACCTCCAAAGCCTTGAGGTCTAGCAGAGAGCACCACTGCTCTGTGTTGAAGCATGTGTTATATTCATGCAGGTCCCCAACAGAATGTCAGCCTCTCTGAGGGCAGGAAAATAACCGTGTTGTTTGCCATTTTATTCTCAGTGCCTGCTCATGTGTCTGGCATATGGGAGATCCTTAACAAACTTCTGCTAAATCAATAAGTATGTTAATTCATTAACTGCTTGTGTTGGGCACAGTGAAATAAGTGTTATTGAGGGGCTGGAGCGGTGGCTCAGTGGTATCATGCTTGCCTGGGATGCGTGAGGACCTGGGTTCAAACCTCAGCACCACATACACAACTGAGTGTCAGAGCAATGAAAACCAGATGAAAAACTAAATAAAAATGATTCTCTCTTTTTCTCTCTCTCTTAAAAAAAAAGTGTCATTGAGGGTGAGAGTTGATTCTCCAAGTTTTCCCTTAGCTCGGATGCAATAGCTATTATTTTGACACTCAGCATGGTCTGTTGGCCAGTTTATAAAATAGCTGCGTGTTACACAACTTTCCATTACTGTAACAAACACCAGAGATTGTCACCTGATAAAGAGAAAAGTGTTCTTCTGGCTCACATTTTTAGAAATTTCATTTCTTGATCTGTTAACCCTGTTTCTCTGTGCCTTTTGCAGCATGTGCTGGCTCAATGCAGGGAGAGGCAAATGCACTTATCTCCTGGCCCGGAAGTGAAAGAGAAAGAGGAAGTGGCTGGGTCACACAGTCCCCTTCAAGAGCATTCCTCCAGTGACCTAAAGATCTCCCACTAGGCCATACTTCTTAAGATTTCTTGCAGTTCCCAACAGCACTATGCTGGGGACCAAGATGCTAACACATTTTCACTAGGGGAACTTCCAGATCCAAACTGTAGCACACAGTTCACTGTACATCAGTGAAGCTCTATTCTTGATGTGTTTTCATTCTCAGATATAAAGTGTATAGTTTCTAAGGGTTAGTGAAAGGTAAACCATGATAACAACAGTTTCTCTAATGGAATTGCTCCCATGCTAGGCTCAGGGTGAAGCAGGTGTATACACGTGTTCTAGGTGCTTTCCCACAAGGTGAAATGCACAGGACTGGAGGATTAAGCAAATAGATTAATTTAAAATTCCTGTCAGATATACAGTCATTTTAATGTATTGTAGGAAAAAGTAATATGACATTAAATCAGTGACACTATCGATATTATCAATAGGGTTTTGGATGATGCTCAGCTCTCCTCTGTCACCAAATAATCTGATTTAAACACAGTTTACAGGGGGGGGGAAGTCAAGTTGGTAACAGTTCAGCTTATAGCTACCTATGATAGAAATGATGAAAGTAGTGAGACAGATTTTACTTTTGGTCCATTCCACCTAATTTCATGGGATACTAGAAACACATGGAGAAGACAAGAAAGTGTAGGAAAACATGTGTATGTTCATAGGCTGAAGTCAGACCACTGGGTTGGGATCCCAGCTCTCCTGTTCATCTTATCCTATGAGTTTGGAAAAGTCCCTTGGCCTTTGATGATAGTCTCGACCTCACAGTGGCAGGATTGAGACTGGAACACAGGTGCCTTTGATATTACAAGCCATGCCAAGATCTCTCCTGGACTGGCAGAGAGGTTTCTCTTATGCACCAGCTTGAAGGATTGGAATAAGCTGCCTGTGGCATAATGATCCATAGTTGAGACTCCGTGGGGGACAGTGACTACCAGATGTCTGACGTCTGCCTCCACATATATTCCTGCATGGTCCTGTGTTGCTGTCCACTGCTGGCTCCACTGCTAAGCTCACACAAGGCCCAGTCTCACTAGGACCAGAGCAAAGGGCAATGGGGATGCATGATAACCCAATCAATTACTGTCTTTTGCTGTTTTCTTACAGATATTGCCACTAATAAGAGAGACATACCATTAGCTAAAATTAAGACTTACATTTTGAAATTAACATATGTTACAAAATAGTATTTCACATTAGCCAAATGTTATTAGGTAATTCTTCACTTACTTTTTACAAAGGATGGCTATCTAAACATTTGAGTAAACTTAGTAGTTGTGCAATTTTCTGAAAGCCCAAAGAAGAGGAAGGAGGTGGAAGATGGAGAAGGGAGAAGAAGAAAGGAAGATGTGCAGCACAGATATTGTAGGCTGATCTCGGTCAGTTGTTGACTGATGGACTCAATGCTTCTCCCAAGTTGGAAGTTCAGCCTGAACTGACCCTTCCCAAATGTTTGCTCCACTCATGATCAGATCCAAAGCCACTGGAAACTCAGTGGAGTGGCAGCCTCAAGTGGGCCTCTTCAGGAGGTGTTTGGTCCAGTCTCATCCCTCTGCCTTCACTATGGCTACTTTCTGCAAGCAGTTCCAGCTCTGTCTTGCCATCATCTTGGTACTCATCTAGCCATCTGCCATGGAAAGAGAGGAGACAATTAATAAGAAAGAGTGTTGAAAGAGGGTACATTACTTATGAAGAAAAGTAATATATAAAAGGGATTAAAGAGGCTTTTAGACAGATGCTCAGAATTTTTAAAATGCATTTGAGATTTCAAGGCAGACCAAGTTGTCTTTAGTTAACTTCAGCAAAACTCTGTGTTACACTCAAGTTGCAAGGTCACATGTTCTAAATATTTTGGTTTGTAGAAAAATCCTCTGGTGATATTATAGATATTCTAGTACATCTTAAAATCAGTAAATATTTCTCATTTGGAGCATTTTTTGTGACAGTCTTTATTTCTCTCCTGGCATCTGACTAGCAGGTGTATATCATGGCCAAAGCCTCAGACTCAGTTATGGCACTCTGCAAGAGAAATAGGACATGAATGATATATGCAAAAAAAAAATAAATTGGGAAAAGGGCGCATTTTAATATTTTTCATTTTCATAAATTCAAGAAGATTATTTCAGCATATAATCAACATACAAATTGTGCTACTTTTTTTGTGCTATATCATTCAGTTCGAATTCGTCACAATTAAGGAATTCGCTAGGTATATGTGGCTGTGGTTGACATGTAGGGACAGAAAGTTCTGGAGCTAGACATATTTTGATCTGAATTCTGATTCTATCAACTTTATTATATTTACATACTCCATATATATATATATGTTGTTTTTAAAAAATTTACCCTCTTTGTGTCTCAGTTTCCTTGTCTATGAAATAGAAGTATTACAGAGCCCACCTATGCTTTACTGTGAGGATCAAAGGAGTTTGTAAGTGAAGTTCTTGACTTTACTTTGAAGTCTACCCCTTGACAAGTGTTTTATAAACACTTATGGATATTCTTCTAATTTTTCTCTCCAGCTATAAAGAAGACAGTTGTTGCAGTTTGGATATGAAATATCCCCCAAAAGTTTGTGTGTTGAAAGCATGGTTCAGTGCAGCAAGGTTGAGAAGTGGGACATTCAGGCAATGATTGGGTCATGAAGTCTGGCCTCATCGTGGATTGATAGATTACCAGGACCTAGATGGAGGAAGCAGGTCACTGGGAGAGTACCATAGAAGGGCATATCTTCTCTCTGGCCCAATCTTCTTTCCTGACTTCCTAGACCTATGAGCTGGCAGCTTTCCTCTGCCATGCCCTTCCGCCATGATGTTCCGCCATGATGTTTCACCTCACTACAGGCCCAAACCAATGAAACCGGATGACTATGGCTCCATGAAACCTCCAAAGTCTTGAGCCAACAGAAGGTTTTTGTCCTCTAAGCTGTTTTTATCAGTGATGAAAGGTTGACTGACACAACAGCATGGAAAGCTCAGAGAGTCCCACAACAGAATAGATTGTTGGCTGTTGTTATTTTTTTAATTCTGCAACAAAACTATAAATAACATTTTTTTCTCAGAGACTATTCTGTTCTCATAATTAAAAAGGGATTTGAATTTAAATGACTGATAAACTTCTGAGAAGATAGCAAAACCTGGGTCTTCTAAACCCTTCAAAATGTAATTACAAGTTTCAGATAAAACACTTTTACAGCAGACTTAGCATTTTTGTGCAATGATCTCTTCCTTAAAGGACAATACACAAGCTCATGGCAATACAATGGAAACAACAGATTGATGGACACTGAATTGAAATTCTCCAGAGTACAGGGACACGGAGATCCAGTGCTCTGGCTAATTCTTCTATGAGCGGTGAATGTCATTCATCTCTTGAGGAGAAAGTTTTCTTGTCTGTCAAACAAGGAAGGAGGTATTTATCTTTAGTTTCTTCCACCTTGAATAGCAAGATAACTTTTCTGTTTTTGTACTTCCCTAACACTGTGTTCTCAGAGACAATGAGCAAAGAAAACAGTTACTACTGTTTAGGATGGTAACACTGCAATGATACACCTGTGTGCAGTATTTAATATGATGTCATGTTGAACCAAACAAAAATATTTTCATCTGTGTCATTTTGTTCCTCCAAGGAACAAAACTCCAAGGTTTGTAGTTATTCAGAAATGTAGGAATAAGTCACCTCCACTTTGACTTCTACTCCTTTGCCTTGCCAGTAAAATTAATTTTGGCCCTGAAGAGAATATGACTCTTATCACCTGCTCTGAGTGATTCTTGATTATCATCAATGTGACACACTTAGAAAAGTCATCATCTTTTATTTATTTTTGTGATATCTCAGTCACTATCTTATTTAAAGCAATAAAACTATATTGTATAATATTAAACATAGCTTCATATGATACCAAATTTCTAGAAGTTATATAGAATCAAATGTTATATGTATGCTGGCTAATATAGTAGACACTAACCATCTATCTGTTCGACACTTAATATGTGACTAGTACAACCAACAGATTTTAAAATTTGATTTCATTTTTTAAAATTTTTATACGATAAACATGATCTTATAATTAGGAGGGATTTATTGTCAAACAATCAAATACACAAGTGTAATGATAGAATAAGCCAAGGCTGATGCCAGACCATGGTTTACCCGCTTTGGGTTCCCCATGGTTCCATGTTTCCCCCTACTTAAGCCCCAAGTTAATTGGACTTCTCCTGGAAGTCGGAAGTTCTGCTCTGATTAGATTCCCCCATACTACCTCTATCTGGTCTCCTTGATGTCCTTCCTGTTTCCTTCCCCACTTCCTGATCCCTCCCTACGTCCCCCAGGAAGCTAGGCAAGGTTCCCCATGATCATGTAAAAGTTCATACATGTTAAGGTAATTGTTAACTAGCCATCTATCATACTGTTTCCACTTGTATTCTAGCCTCCACAAATGAAAGAAATCATTCAGCCCTTGAGTCTCTGAGACT
>PVKS010023734.1:0-31983 GCA_004027875.1 Aplodontia rufa | reverse complement strand
AGTGAGAGATAGAGAAACTGATTTATTTTTTCATCTGGCCTTTATTTCCCCAACACTTAGTTGTGTATGATGCTGGGGTTTGAACCCGGGTCCTCACACATGCCAGACAAGTGCTCCAGCCCCTCCCTCTGTAATTTTTGCAGGGAATTTTTCACAGGTGCCAGAAGTTGCTGTTCCTGAAATATTTAACACATTTAGCTCACCACCGTCCTCAGCCATGGTCTATGGATTGCGGGCTGTGTCTGGTCAGTGATGATGTGCCCTCCCGATTAACTGGAGAGAAATAGTATGGGAAGAATAGTAACGAGTTGACTAAATGTTGTAACAGTGGGGTTAGAAAATGTTTTCCAGGAGTTGGAGCAGTGGCTCAGAGATTGGATCACTTGTCTGGTATGCATGAAGACCTGGGTTTGAAAAACTAAATAGAATTGATTCTCATTCCCTCTCTCTCTTTAAAAAAATTTTTTTTTAAAAAATTAGTTTTTCATCTGGTTTTCGTTGCTTTTGATGCAGGGTTTTTGAAATGAGGCCAGATTCTCTGCTCCCGCTGGTGAATGAAGAGGGCCTTGCTACAGAATTCCATAGCCAAAGGAACCCGTTTTCAGTGTTTGCAGCTCTTCCCAGTTAGAACTAAGAATTTGGGCTAGTTGCAGTTCTCTGCAGCCCAAAAGTATTAGCAGCTACCCAGCTAAGAGCTGGCATTTCCTGTGGCACATTGCCGCTCTTGGTGTGGAAACACACCCTGGGAATTCGGCACCCATCTTCTGGGTCCTTGTCTCGCAAATTTGAAGAATAAAATCCATGGACAACCACGGAAGGGGGAGTAAAAGGAGTAGGATTTATTTAGGAAGAAGAGCAGAGACTCCCCAAGGCGGAGGGGAACCTGGAAGCAGGTATGTTAGGTGGGGGTTTATATTGATTTTGGGTATAACCACACTTAACATTCATGCAAAGGAGGTATTGAGAAATGCATCAACTCCGTTGGTCAAAATCTATGTAAAACAGGCATTGAAACTGATCAATAACACCATTGGTTAAAATCTATGTAAAAAAAAAAAGTGACAAACACTTCCTAGTTCCCACCTGTGTCCACCCCCATCTCCTAGCTGGGACAAAGGAACTGCTCCCATAGGTGAGCCTCATGGTTCTTTTGCATTTGAAGGCCCTCCCTGAGGATGCCCTGTCAATCACTCTCTGCCTCTACCCGCTAGCTCTTGGATGGGGCCCTTTATCCTGACCATCTAGCCATTTCACTGTCTCTCCTAATCTGTCTCACTTTGACACTCAGTTGGTGCTGGGGTTTGAACCTGCATCCTCAAGCATGCCAGGCAAGCGCTGCAACTGCTGAACCACCACCACTTCAGCCCTGAATAATAGAATTTTTAAGAGCAATTTTAGGTTCACTGTAACATTCAGTAGAGAGCGTAGAGCATTCCATTAGACCTGCCCTACCTCCAGCCTCTTCCTCTCTTAACATTCTTCAACAGACTGCTTCATTTGTCACAGTGATGAGCCTTTTTTTTTTTTTTAGAGAGACAGAGAGTGAGAGAGAGAGAGAGAGAATTGGCTTTATTTAGTTTTTCATGTGGCTTTTGTTGTTCCAACACTTAGTTGTGTACATGGTGCTGGGGTTCGAACCTGTATCCTTGTGTATGCCCGGCAAGTGCAGTAACCTTTGAGCCACTACTCCAGCCCCTAGTTTGCTTATTTTTACATTGGGGACTTTTTTTGTTGCATTTTAAGAGACTTTTTATATTTTGGACAATAGTTCTTTATCATGTATGAGTTTTACAAATATTTTCTCCAAGTCTGTGGCTTTCTTCTCACTGTCTTGAAATAATGCTTTTTAGTATCAATGAATGTAGATGTTTCACAGGAAGCCAGGTTGGGAAGCTGGGCAAGGGCAACCTCTTTTACAAGGCTTCGATGGGCAGGAAGTGATGCGGGGTTTTTGAGATGAGGCCAGATTCTCTGCTCCCGCTGGTGAATGGAGTCTGGGCCACTACAGATCCCAGCAACCAAAACAGCCCACTTCTAATGTTTGCAGCCATTCCCAGTTAAAACTGGGAGTTTGGGCTGACTGCAGGTGTCTGCAGCCAAAAGTGTTAGCAAGTCTCCAGCTAAAAGCTGGTTGTCGCAGCTCTTGGTGTGGTGGAAATTTATGCTGGGAATTTGACACCGATCTTCTGGGTCTTTGTCTTGCAAATTTGAAGAATAAAATCCATGGACAACCATGGAAGGAGTAAAAGGAGTAGGATTTATTTAGGAAGAAGAGCAGAGACTCCACAAAGCGGAGGGGGTACCTGGGCAGGACACCGTCTAATGGAGGTTAGGCCAGAGGTTATATTGATTTGGGGTATGAGCATAATTAACATTCCTGCAAAGCAGGCATTGAGAAATGCATCAACTCCATTGGTCAAAATCTATGTAAATCAGGCATTGAAACTGGTCAAGAGCACCATTGGTTAAAATAAAAGGTGGCAAAATACTTCCTAGTATCCACGTGTCCACCCCCATCTATTAGTCAGGGACTAGGGTGAACCTCAAGGTCTTTTTGCATTTGAATGCCCTGAGCACGCCCTGTCAATCACTCTCTGCCTCTACCAGTTAGCTCTTGGATAGGGGCCCTCTGTCCTGACTACCTAGCCATTTCACTGTCTCTCCTAATCTGTCTCAGAAGCATATGCATAACTAGTGGTGCTGGTAAAGGGACAGGTAAAATTAAGCCCTGGGAGGAGACTTAAAGATAAATGTATAACTGGGGACAGGGGCACATGTCTGCAGTCCCAGTGACTCAGGAGTCTGAGGCAGTAGGATCGCAAGATCAAAGCCAGCCTCAGCAACTTAGTGAGGTCCTAAGAAACTTAGTAAGATCCTGTCTGAAGAAAATAAAAAAACAAAAACAAAACAAAACAAAACAAAAAAACCAGAAAGGACTGGGGATGCTGCTCAGTGGTTGAGTGCCCCAGGATTCAATCCACGTTACAAAAAAAAAAAAAAAAAAGTAAATATCAAGGTAAATGCCTAGTAGCCATGTAAATAATAAGGAATTAGAAAATTAGCATATGGATTTGTGCTTGCTGGGTGATTAATACACACTCGCTGAATTATTGAATTAAAATGGACAATGGGACTGGCCTTTCTGTAGGGCATCTGATTCTATCCACAACATGACAGTTACAGCCTAACATTGTCAATTTTAGAGATGAGGCCTTTTAGAAATCTGTTGAAAATTCTTCCTCAGTTTGTAGATGAGAAAATGAGGTGAGCATCTGACCAAAGTTACTGCAACTCATGGATTGTGAAGATAGCTAACTGTTTAGAGAACTGTGATTCAAATTCAAGGTTTATGCCTTTGGCTAAGGCTTATTCCAAAAAACAATGGGCATAATTTTGCTTCAACTGTCAAATATCTTTTGCAAATGGAAGCCTCTTGTATTTACCAGTACTTTTTGCTTGTTGCTTTCCTTCTTCTTTCATTATGTTCCAAAGTTCTTTCTTTTATTGTTTCCATTTTGCTTTAGCCATTCATTTTAGATAGGTCTTCAGATTCAAACTCTCTTAGTTTTCCTTCATGGAGGATGTCTTGATTTTTCCTTCATTCCTGAAGGATATTTTCACTGAATGTGGTGCAGAATAATATCCCTCCCAAAGATGTCCACATCCTGTTCTCTAGAATCCATGCATATGTTAGGACATATGGCAAGCAGAAATTAAAGTTGTGGATGAAATTAAAGTTGCTAAAAAATTGACCTTAAAATGGGGAATTCTTCTGGATTATTTAAGTGGCCCAATGTAATCATGAAAGTCTTTTTAAGTTCAAGAAGGAGGCAGAGGGGAGAGAAATGGAGGGATGGCGCTGTAAGGAGGACTTGGCATTGCTGGCTGAGGTGGAGGAGGAGGCCATGAGCCAAAGCAAGTGGGTGGCTCCCGGGTGCTGGAAAAGACAAGGAAATGAATTTTCCCCTTGAGGCTCTAGAAGGAAGAACATAGCCCTGCTGACACCTCAGTTTTAGCCTAATGAGATGCATTTTAGACTTCTGCTTTCCTGAACTGTAAAATAATAAATCTGTGCTGTTTTAAGCTACTAAATTTGTGGTAATTTCTTTATAGCTGCAATAGAAAACTAATACTCCCAATAACATAGGACTCTGGGTTGACAGTTTCGCCCATGGCCACTTTCTGTTTTCTTTTTCTTTTTGTGGTACTAGGGATCGAATCCAGAAGCACTCTACCACTGACCTACCCCTTTTTTATTTTGTATTTGAGGCAGGGTCTTGCTAAATTGTTGAGGCTGGCCTTGAACTTGTGATCCTTCAGCTTCAGCCTCCTGAGTGGCTGGGATTACTAGCATGTGCCATTGTGCCTGGTGATATTTCTGTTCTTGAAAAACATCGTGAAACTTCTTTCTGGCTTCCATGGTTTTTGTTGAGAAATATTCTGTCTTGTATATTTTTCCCCCTAAAGGTAAGGTGTCATTTTATTTTTCTCTAATTGCTTTCAAAGTTTTTTTTTCCTTTTTGTCTTTAGTTTTCAGAAGCTTAATTATATGTCTTAGCATGAATTTTTTTGAGTTAATCCTGTTTGGGATTTGCTAATCATCTTTAATCTGTAGGTTTATATTTCTTTCCAAATTTGAGAAAATTTCAACTGTTATTTCTTTGAGTACCTTTTCAGCCCCACCTTGTTTTTCTTCTTCTAGCACTCTGATACAACTGTTAGATCTGTTGTTTACAGTCCCACAGATTCTGATGCTGTATTCTTTTGAAAAGGGAGCCGAACCGTGGCCATGACAGGCTGCACTTAGGGCAAGAAAGATTTCAGGCCTAGGGTTCTATTTCCTGGAGCTCAGATAGCTGATTCCAGGAAGGCCACTAGAACAAAGAGTTTACTTCGTAAGTCAAGATTAGGACTGGGCCTTTGGCAAACAACTGATCCGGGAGCTGACAAGTCAATGCCTAACATTCCAAACCATCTATGTCAATAAGTTAAGACCCAGTACCCTAAGCCAATGGAAACATGCCAAACCATGTATGTTGAAAGATCAGCCAATCATGCGCTTTGCTTTGTTCAAATTTCCCGCTCTACTGTGGGGCTCATAAAAATCCCACTAAATCGAGACTCGGGGCTCTCAGCCAGTACCTGCTGCACCAGAGAACGCTGTGAGCCCAAGCTCCAGCTTGCAATAAAGGCCCTCTTGCTTTTGCATCAGAGACAGCTCCCTGGTGGGTTTTGGGGATTCATGATCTGGGCACAACAATTCTTTTTTGGTACCAGGGATTGAACTCAGGGTGCTTAAGCACTGAGTAATAGCCAAAATAGCCAGCTTCTAGTGTTTGCAGCCATTCCCCGCTAAAACTGGGAATTTGGGATGGCTGCAGGTTTCTGAGGCCAAAATAGTGTTAGCAGCTCTCCAGCTAAAAGCTGGGTGTTGCAGCTCTTGATGTGGTGGAAATTCACCCCAGGAATTTGGCGCCAACCTTCTGGGCTCTTGTCTCCCGAATTAGAAGAATAAAACCCACGGACAACCACGGAAGAAAGAGTAAAAAGGAGTAGGATTTATTTGAGGAAGAAGAGCAGAGACTCCGCAAGGCACTTGGAAACAGGACACCATCTAATGGAGGTCAGGCCAGGGGTTTTATTGATTTGGGGTATGAGCATAATTAACATTCATGCAAAGCAGGTGAGTCGTGGGTTAAAATCTATGCAAGACAGGTAGCAATTCATTCCAAGTTCCCATTTGTGTCCACACCCACTTCTTAGATTTCCTGCCTCAGGAACAAAGAAGTTGCTCCCACCGGTGAGCCTCATGGTCATTTGCATATGAAGGCTCAGAGGATGCCCTGTCAAACCTCTCTACCAGCTAGCTCTCAGATGGGGCCCTTTATCTTTTTGCATTTGAAGGCCCCGAGTATGTCTGAGTATGCGCTGTCAATCGCTTGCTACTGTGCTACAGGCTGGCTCTTAGATGTCCCCCACTCCCTAGCCATTTTACTATCTCTCCTAAAACTGTCTCACTGGTACAGCCTCCTCAGGGTAGAAGTCTACAGTCCCCTCTAGGTCTTTGCTGGGTTTGTGGGTGGGGTCACGGTTTTCATTTGGTATTTTGGTAAGCACAGTAGTTGTTCTAGTCAGCTTTTTTACGGCTGTGACCAAAAGACCTGACAAGAGCAATTAGAATAGGAAAAGCTTAAAGTTTACCTGGGGGCTCATTGTATCAGAGGTCTCAGTCCATAGACGGCTGACTCCGTTCATCAAGGCTCCAGGTGAGGCGGAATGTCAAGGCAGAAGAGTGTGGGAAGGAAAGCTGCTTCCCACCAGGAAGCAGAAAGGGAGGAGAGGGAGAGAGAGAGAAAGAGAGAGAGAGAGAGCGTGGGAGCGCTCGAGAGCATGATTTCCTAACCACAATGAAAGGCAAACCCCAAAGGCACACCCCCAATGACCTACTTCCTTCAGCCTCATCCTACCTGCTTTCAGTTACACTCAGTTAATCTCCATCAGGGGATGAATCTACAGATTGGATTAAGGCTTTCATGACCCAATCATTTTACCTCTAAACCTTCTTGCATTGTGTTATGCAAGTTTTTTTTGGGATACCTGCTATACAAACCATAACAGTAGTTATTGTCTGGAAATTTTTTTTCTGGTAGGCTGCCCCTTTCCTGGTCCTTTGGCTAGAGAGAGCAATCTTGCAATCCCAGCTACCCAGGAGCCTGAGACAGGAGAATTGTGAGTCAGCCTCTCAACTTAGCAAGACCCTGTCTCAAAACAAAAAATAAATAAATAAAAGGGATTGAGATGTAGCTTAGTGGTAAAGCACCTCTGGGTTTAATCCCTGGTAGAGAAGAAGAGGGAAGAGGAAGATGGATGATGGAAGATGGAAGGACAAGGAGAAGCAGGAGGAAGAGAAGAAGAAGAAGAAAAGGAGAAGAAAAAGAAGAGGAGGAAGAAGAAAGAAGATAAGAAACCTAACCCTAAAGTAGTTGTGATGGACCAGGAGATGGGGCCTTTGAGAGGTGATTAGGTTATGAGGACTATCATGAATGGGATGAGTGCCCTTATGAAAAAGATCCCAGAGAAGTAGCTAGTCTCTTCCTCCATGTGAAAATCTAATGAGAAGATGCTGTGAGGAAGCAAGGACCTCACAGATGCTGAATCTGCTGAAGCTTTGATTTTGGACTCATTGGGCTGGAGCAGTGGCTCAGCTGTTACAGTGCTTGTCTGGCATGATTTTGGACTCATTAACCTTTAGTGCTGTGAGAAATAAATATTTGTTGATAAGCTACTTAGTCTAAGGTATTTTGCTATAGCATTTTGAATGGGTTAAGACATGGGATGAAGGGAGTGCACATTACAGTCCTTGTTGCTATCTGGGGAAATCTGCTAGGTGACAAGGGATGGAATTGGGTACTTTGAACTCAAACTTAGGTGTGTAGTGCCGGATATACCTGGGTATATCCAGATATTACTATTCTGAACATTTTAAAAGCAAACAGATTTGTTCATGTATATTTAGATGGGCCCAGCTTTGGGATTTGCTGCATCTCACTACACATACATCTTTCTGCTTTTGTCCAATGGCCTGTGACTATCATGACAACTGAGGCTGAAAAGAGGGATGGGTAATCACAGCCAGCAAACCCTTCCAAATGGATGCATGTGAAGATTGTACCTTGATGCTTGGTGTGCAATTGGCAGAGCATGAAGTCATTGGTTACTTGTCATCTTTTGTCATTAACAAAGGAAAGAATCAAATCAGATGGGGTGGTCTTCCTTTTCTCACTCTCTTCCAGTAGAAAGGAATGTAGAATTGAACACTTATAAAGAAATCCACTTACTCAAGTTAAACTGGGAAAGAAATCATCCCACCTAAATGAGATGATATAAACTAGGTAAAGTTGTCACTTGTGATTTGGGTGTCACTTTCAGTTCAGGAAATGACTTTAGGAATCTACGACACATTATATAAGGAGGGGCTGAGCATGTTCTATAGTGACTCAGATGGCATTTTCTTGGGAATAGGTAGCCCCTGAGTTCTGTTATCTTGATATTGAATCTTTAACTTTTAAATACTTGTACCATGATTCCAAATCTAGGAAATTTTACCCGACTCAGTAAATTTGTTTTCCGGAGGTATGTGACTTTCTGAGTTTAAATATTTGGTATTTAAGAGAATCTGATGGCTCAGCCTTCAATTTGGGAAGTAAAATTTTAGACTTGTGACTTTAAGAGGACTAAGAATTTGATAAACATTTATAAGTTTAACTTATTAGATTTACACAGTTGAATGAGGGTTTAGAAAGATTTTGCTTAGTAGAGTTATTTGCCCGGTCAGGTATTTAAAATGCCACGATGTTTAAAAACACTATGAAATTAAGCTTTTATTTCTAAAAAGGGGAAAGTACTTAAAAGCTTGCTGTTTAAGTGCATGGACTCTGGAACCAGAATGTCTAGGTAAGCGGTCAGTAAACACGGTCATATTACTTGTTTTTGCAGTCAACAAATTAAGAATGGTTTTGACATTTTTAAATGATTGAAAATATTCAAAAGAAAAATATTTTGTGACATGTGAAAATCACATAACATTCTAGTTTCAGTGCTCATAGTTTTGTGAGCACTCGTTCCATGGCTTATGACACAACAGCTTAATTGAGCAGTTGTATAGACACTGTACGGACTGCAAAGCCAAATGTATTTAATATGTGTCCCTTTAAAGACAAAGTTTGATGTTGCTGTCCTAGATTCAAATTGCAGCTTTGCTCTTCACTAGTATAGCCCTGGGCAACTCACTTCAACCTGTGTCTCAGTTTTCTTATCTGTAAAATGGGAATAAAAGTTATCATTACTAGCTGTTATGAGGATTCCATAAATCAACATTTAAAAAGTGTTAAAAAAAATGCCTGGGAGCTGGAGTGGTGGCTTGGCAGTACATGGCGCTTGCCTGCCACGCACAAGTACACAGGTTCAAATCCCAGCACCCACGTACACAACTAAGTGTCAGAGCAACGAAAGCCATGTGAAAAACTCAATAACAATAGATTCTCACTCTTTAACTGTCCTTCTCTCTTACAACAAAACAAAACAAAATGCCTAGGTTGTAATACAAGTTCTGAAAATTAACCTGTTAAGCTTTAATTAACTGAATGCTGATTAAATAAGGGGCTGGAGTGGTGGCTCAGCAGTTGAAGCACTTGCCTGGTATGCGTGAGGACCCAGGCTCAAACCCCAGCACCACATACACAACTAGGTATCAGAGAAACAAAGACCAGATGAAAAAAGTAAAATTGATTCTCTTTTTTTCCTCTCTCCCTCTTAAAAAAATAGGCAAAAATTATTAGTTTTATTTTATAAAACTTACTACTTTTATGGATAGAATAAAAAACTAAGGTTGACTCCAATTAACAAAATGTAGGATTCCAAATCTAGAACCTAAATAAACGAAATATTAAATACCCAACTAGCATTATTAGTCCTTTCCTAGCACCTCTGGAACTGTGGGCCAAGTTCTATGAAGAATTATTTGATCTAGATCAAAGTTCTCTGTTTGTAATCTATAAATGACTAAGTCTTCTCTAAGACTGGGAGTCTGTGTTGTAAAATTGTTTGATATCTGGAGTTATGCCTGGATTGAAGTTTGACTTCCTAGATGTCTGATTTTGGGCAAGTCTTATTTGTAAAGTGGGGCTGGTAATATGTATTTCATAGGGATATTATGAAGATTAAAAGTGAAAATGTGCGTAAAGTACTGTATGCAACACCTATATTTTAGTGTGCATTCCATAAACATCAGTTATTATTACTGCCATTCTTGAGCTGGCCACATAGTGAATTACTACTAATTGATTGCCCACCTAGCACAGCAGCAGGTTGTGTGTCCTGTGTTTTGAGTGATGCTGGGAAATCCTCTTTGGTTGCCCAGAAGTTCTGAAATTCCACCACATCATATGCCTTCGGTTAATCACTACTTTTTCTGGAGATCCTTTTTAAAAAAGGGGCTGGAGAGATGGCTCAGTGGTCATGGCAGCGCTTGTGTGGCATGCTCGAGGACGGAGGTTGAACTCTGTAAAAATCAGGAAAGGCGGGTGTTCTGCATCAAATATTCAGGTGTGGATGTTCAAAAAGGAGTTAGGCCTAAAAGTAGCTGAGCAAAACCTTTTTATTGGGATGATGGGTGGGGGCCTCTCCAGCCAGATTCACCAGTCTGCCAGAGTGAGGGTGGTCAGGGGAAATGGTGCCGGGCCAGCAGGGCAGTGACTTCATAGTTTGGGGGTGGGCAGAGGAAATTTGGGGGTCTTGTCCCTTGGGGATTGGCTGGTGACTCCATTGATCATCCGGATTGCCAGAAGCCATTGGGGCTTGTCTTCCAGTGTCTAATTGGTTGTTCTTTTTGTGCCTGGGCTGCCTGATGCCCTGCCCCAATCCGCCTGAAATCGACCTAACAAACCCTAGCACCAGGTATACAGGGAGGTGCAGGAGCAACGAAGGCCACATGGAAAACTAAATAAAAAGTAATTCTCTTTCTCTCACTGTAAAGTCTATACTGTCCAGACGGCATCTCTTCCTCCTTGGTGTCTTAGTTTTTTAGGAACTAGGCCTTTTCCTTATGATGGACTCCTGGGACACACAAGGAATGGGATTTGAATGATCTCCAGGAGAAAAGGGATAGCGATATTAGGGCCTCTGAAAGGATGATGAAAAGATAAGGAAAAGCAGAAATTTTGCACTATCTTTTGGTCTGCCCAGACATTCAGTTTCCCTAAGGTGTGCGACAGCAGCTTCTATCTTCCCAGGGAAGAATTTGCACAGCCTTGCCTCTTTGGGGAGGCCACCTTTGAAATGAAGGTAGCCAGCCCTGCCCCAGGGCGCCACCTGCTGTCCGTCCCCTCTCTCGCAGTCATCCCGACTGGGATGGTACATCTGCTGTTCTGGCGCTATCCCATCCAAGTTCATGGACCAGCAACTCTGAGCTCGTCTTGCCCTTCTCCATGACATGAATGTAAGAAAAGAGATGAAAAAAATGAAGGAAATAAAGAGAGGAGAGTGGCTGCTCAACAGTAACACAGGTTTATTCAAAAGAAGCCTGCGGAGGGGGAACCCAGTGGAGCCTGGGCCCCCTCTGCCTCTTAGAGACTGCGGTCGATTTAGAGGCAATGAGGGTGGAGGGCAAGGTGCAACTTTTCTAATTAGACTGGGTTTTTCAGTAGGGTGGGGATCCTCTGATAAGGACCTGAGGCAATAGACTCCAATGAGGTCCTGACAGTCTGTAGATCGAAATAGAGAGTCTTGGGGTTTGCTCCCTAGCTGAGTGGCATCTGGTAATTTTCCATATCCATCAATGAAGACTCCCTTGGTCTTGGACCCTGGTGAGATATCAGGGTTTGTTTCCCAGTGACCTTGTGATCTGACATCCGAGCGGACTCTCTGGCAGATGGTGGAGCCTGAGGCTTAGGCTCATATTCCGTGATTAGAAGTATTTCTTGCCTCTTGTCTGCGCTTTTACAGCCTGGAGCAGCGGGAATAAGGCCATCATGCCCTTGACCAGTGGTGAGGCAGGAAGGAGGGGAGAGAAGTGATTCACTGTAGTTGCCAGCTTGACGTCTCAGGATGCATTAGAAGCTATTTTAGTCTCCAGAATTTTACATCATTCAACGCTATTTTCCCCATCACGCAGGGAGGGCAGAGGCTTTGGGGGCAGGCCCCCGTCTTCTTGGAGAGAGTATGACACCGCTCCACAGGAGCAAATTGGAAAGGGGTGGTGGTGGTGGCAGGCTTACGAGGCTGGAGAATGCTTCCTGGAACCTCCCATTTTAGGGTCTTTCTTTAAGCTGGACTTGGGATGATCCTTCAGAAGGGGATTCAGAAGAAGAAACTGACTCTCAAAAAACAACAACAAAAACCCCAAAACCATGGAATCCTCTTGGGTCACAGTGCACTCCCAGAGAAGAGGCAGGAAGAGCTGAACCCAGAATTCTGCATTCTCGCCTTTACCCCAAATCCTAAGACCCTTTTAGCTCCATTTCGCTTTGAGCTTTGCCTTACCCAAACCCTAGCGTTCCTTTTGAGCGCTTGCAGAGCCAACTCTCCAGGCGCTTTAAAAGCGCCGTACCCCTTTAAGACTCCGGGCTCCTCCGGTCACGCCGTCGCAGTCGGAAGGCCACGCCCCTTCAGGCAGCTTCCGCCCGGCCTAGGCCGCCGCGCGCCAGTCCCGGCCCCTTTAAGCCTGAGCCCTGCCCCCTTCCCTCCCCGCCCCTTCCCCTCTCCCGCACCGGGTGTTCCCGCGGGTCGCGGCGCGCGGCGGTGAGCGCTGGGCCCCGAGGGGGCGTCCGGACGCGACCCGGGCTCCTTGCGCCCCTGCGGTGGCCTCGGGGTCCCGGGGGCGGGGCTGGAGCGGCGAGCGGGGCGGCGGTGATGGGGTGGGCAGGGGTCGGGCGAGGGGAGAGGGGCGCAGGTGGTTTGGGAGGAGAGGAATGGAGCCCCGCGGAGCTCCCCGGGCTGAAGGGGTGCGGGGGACCGGGCTTGCGGCCGGGCTGCGTTCCCACTCTCCCCTGCCAGCAGTGTCCCCGTCCCGTCCGTATTCCTCCGTGTCCAGGCCCCTTCGTGGGGGGAGGCTCTCGGCCGGTCCTGCCCCCGAGACCGCAGTGGTGAAAGCTGCTGGAGACCCAGCTGAAGGCAGTGGCTTTTGAGGGGGGCAGGCTGGAGGGTCCCGGCACCCCTCGGACTTCTGGCCACAGCTAAAGGCACAAGGGTGGAGGGTGACCAGTAGTGGCCCAGCCTGGCCCGGGTGGGACAGATGTCTGCTCGCCTCCTCCAGGCAGCCCGCTGTGCTGTGAGTTGGGGAAGGGTCTGGGTTCGGGACCTGACTGCCAGTCCTCCTCTGCCCATCAGAGAGCTGGTGGTCACCATGGCAATGCGGGAGCTGGTGGAGGCCGAGTGCGGGGGTGCCAACCCGCTCATGAAGCTGGCCGGACACTTCACTCAGGACAAGGCCCTTCGACAGGAGGGACTGAGGCCTGGCCCCTGGCCTCCCGGAACCCCAGCCTCTGAGACGGTGAGTGTAGCTGGGGTGGAGGGTTCATCTGTACACCTTAGACAGCTGCTTTGTCTATTGTGTGGCTAGGAACACCAGTTACCGCTTAATAGCACTGTACTAAGCACTGTGCCTCTTAGATGAAGGCAACCATTTTATAGATTGAGAAACTGAGGCTCTGTAATGGCTGGTGACTTGCCTTAGGTCATATAAATGGTAGAGCTAGAATTTAACTCTCCCATGTTTGCTTGTGTACCTCTGTCCTTCATCAGTGTACTCTAATACCTCTCTTTCTTTTCTGTCTTAGGTCTCCAAGCCTTTGGGGGTGGCCTCTGAAGATGAGGTAAATATACCAGTTCCTTTTCTGCCCCATTTTCCTCTTGCCTGTTGTGTGTGTGTGTGTGTTTTTTTTTTTTTTAACTCTTAAACTTAGCTCAGCCATATTTCAGTCTTTGGACTCTTCTGACCAAATTCCCTTGCTAATGTTTTTGTTTTGTTTTATTTTTGTGTTTCCAAATCTGTGGAAAGGAAATTTCTCCATATGTGTCCCCAGTTTCTGTTTGCCTTACTTTGTATCCAACATTAGTATTCCCATCTAATGGGCCTTGTCTCTTGTGGAGCTTCTTGACCTGAAGGTTCATTTCATCATCTCTCTTATGACAGTTGGTGGTCGAATTTCTGCAGGACCAGAATGCACCACTTGTTTCCCGTGCCCCTCAGACCTTCAAGATGGATGACCTCCTGGCAGAGATGCAGGAGATTGAACAGTCAAACTTCCGCCAGGCTCCCCAGAGAGGTGGGTCCCAGCAGAAGGCACAGGGGTGGAGAGGATGGTGAGAGGGAAGATCACTCTTTTTCTGTGCAGGCAGGGTCAAGGTAATTCTATATTGGGATGCTGCTGGCATCAGTGAATTGAGATTCAGAGGAGACAAAAGGAACAGTGTGCCCTTAGTGTTCCTTAGGCATTATGCAGTCATATGTTTTTATTTTCTTACTTCTTAGTCCTCTCTGTCTTTCTTTTAAGCCCCTGGTGTGGCAGACTTGGCCTTGTCTGAGAACTGGGCCCAGGAATTTCTTGCAGCTGGAGATGCTGTGGATGTAACTCAGGATTATAATGAGACTGACTGGTCCCAAGAATTCATTGCTGAAGTTACAGGTGAGACTTGTAATGGGGGGGGGGATAAATAAACATATATACATATATATATATATATATATATATATATATATATATATATATATATAAATAAATAATGGTTCTTATGAGGCAATTAAAATTCTATACTGTATTCCTAATTCCTTGGAGGATATAAGGTAATTTTGACTGCTTATGACTTTTATGGCCTGTTGACTGGTCTTTGTAGGACACTGGACCTAATTTCCCTTTAGGTGATAATAAGGAATTGAGACGTACATTAACGAGGTTTTGTTTTGAGCTGGATGAGAGATTTTGGCAAGAGAGAGAATGAGGACTTAGGTCTGTGTCTTTATTATCTGAAACTGTATTAGTGTAGTTTAGTGGAGAGGAGTCAAAGTTTGGATGGAGGGCAGTGTTGTCTAGCAGAAGAGAAATATTCACTATTGGACCTGGGATTCCGGTGTTAGGTGTTCTTGGACAGAACTGGGGCCTTGGAAAATGTGGTTGTGGAGTCCAATGGCCTGAAGTCCAGTAGGCTTTCTGTATCTGTGGGTTGCTCATCTGTGGCTTCAATCAACTGCACATTGGAAATACTTGGGGAAGAATAGTTTTGTCTGTACTGAACATGTATAGATTTTTCTTTTTGTCATTATTCCCTCAACAATACAGTATAACAATAATTTATATAGTATTTGCATTGCATTAGGTCTTATAGATAATCTAGAGATGATTTAAAGTACATGTGGGAGGATGTATGTAGTGTTTATGCAAATCTTATGCCATTTTATCTTGAGAGATTGCAGATTTTGTTATCAGTGGGATGGAGGGACCTGGAGCTACTTCGTTATAGATACTGATAGGTGGACTATGTAAGATCTTGGAGGGCAAAGACCATTCCATGAAGATGAAAATTATTAATAATAGCAAATATTTCCTTACTGTGGTCCAGGCTTTGTGTTACGTGTTTTGAACGCACTATCTATTTAATCCCCATGAGAACCCCAAGTTCTAGTTTTTTTTTTTTAAATTTTAAGAGAGAGGGACAGTGAGAGAGACAGAGAAAGAAACAACTTTTATTTAGTTTTTCACATGGCTTTAGTTGCTCCAACACTTAGTTGTGTATGTGATGCTGGGGTTTGAACCCGGGTCCTCATGCTTGCCAGGCAAGCGCTGAAACCGCTGAGCCACCGCTCCAGCCCCTTGTTTTGTTTTTTTAAAGAGAGAGGATTAATTTTTATTTTTTCATCTAGGTTTTTTTTTTCTTCCTCCACTTAGTTGCTTGTGTGCTGCTGGGGATTGAACTTGGGTCCTCATGCAAACGAGGCAAACGCACTACTGTGGAGCCACCTCTCCAGCCCCGTGGTTCTGTTTTTAGTCATAGTTTACAGATAAGAAAACTGAGGTTTAGAGGTAAAGTAACTTTGTAAGTGGTGCGTTGGATATGATTCAGGATTTGAATGATTCTAAGATCCTGTGGTTCAGTTGTTATGCTATCCTTCCAGGCCCGTAGTTTATTTATTTATTTTAATTTTTTATCAAGGAGTTGAGTTATTATACAATTATAAATGCACGTAAAGTAACAACATGATATGTATTTGTTCTTAAACCAGAATACAGTTTATTTATCTACATTTTTGGTTCTAGAGTTTGAACCCAAGGGCACTTTATCACTGAGTTACATCCTCAGCCCTTTTTATTTATTTATTTTTAAATTTTGAGACAGGATCTTGCTAAGTTGCTTAGGCCTCGCTAAGTTGCTGAGGCTGTTCTGAAACTTGTGATGCTTATGCTCAGCCCCCTGAATTGCTGAGATTATAGGCCTGTGCCACTGCATCTGGTCCCAGGCCTGCAATTTATGTTCTTCTCTCTTGCTTGGGTACAACTTTCAGAGTCTCACCCCAACTTCCTGTCTTTGAGAGCATCCATTGCTCACTGCATCTCTCAGGGTTGATTAATTTCCCCCATCTGATTAGGGACAGGGAGGAAAGACATTCTTTTCAGCTTTCTTTTCCTGATTGCTCACAAAGAGAAGCACCGTTTGCTCTTTTTTGCTTTAAGAAATCAAGAATAGCCAGGCGTGTTGGTGCACTCCTGTCATCCTAATGGCCCAGGAAGCTAGGGCAGGAGGATCACAAGTTTGAGGCCAGCTTCAGCAACTTTGTGAGGTCCTCAGCAATTTAGTGAGACCCTGTCTCAAAATAAAAAAAAGAAAAGGGCTGAGGATGTGGTTCATGGGTAAAGTGCCCCTGAGGTCACATTATCATAGTTCCTAAATTTTTCTGTGACAATTAAGAGGCTCCAATTGGTTTCTTCTCTACCATTTGTATTTTCCTAAAGACAGGACTTCCTCCACACAAAAGAGAAAAACCCCAACATGTAACACATAAAATTTACCTTTATAGGTGAGGAAATTGAGATTTGGAAAGGTTAAATACTTTGTCCAAAGCCATTCAGTAGCAGAGATATTAAGATTCATGCCTGTTTGGCTCTAAGCTTCATACTTTGGATAACCGTTCAGCTAAAACTGAGAATTTTCTATGTGGAATTGTCTCAAGTTAAAATCTGAGCTGTGACAAAGACCTTCTGTCAGACAGAAACTTTCAGGTTTTCACAAAAACCTTAAATGTTATCTTTTAGCACAGAGACACGTCTATTATATGTGTGGGCATAGGTGATTTTCACTAATTCAGAAAAAAAAAATCATTCCTATGCTAAGCATTGAGATTGATAAAAATTTTTTACAGTTACCAGAATTGCTTGCAACCACTGAAATCTTCCTTAACCCATAAATGAAAACCAACTTTTGAAAAACATGCTGGAGCTATTATCACCTATTGTACCCTCTTTTGAGATCTCTCTATTTGTAAATTTTTTGGAACTGTGCCTGCTTCACAGAAGGCTTGGTCATGGAAACATGGGAGGAGAAGTTGAGTTGTTTGAAGTCTGCCTTCATAAAAGTGTCTTCGTACAGTAGTATTTCGCTTTTCATGTAGTATGCTGTGTCTCTGTAATACGCTGATTCTAGCTCTTCTTGGAAAATACCCAGGAGTGGGACAGCTGAGTTGTACGGTAGTTCCATCCCTAATTTTTTGAGGAGTCTCACACTGCTTTCCAGAGTGGCTGTACAAGTGTGTAGTCCCACCAACAGTGTGAGCGTTCCTTTTTCTAGCGTCTGTTATTGTTTGTATTTTTCATCTTTGCCACTCTGACTGGAGTGAGGTGGGATCTTAATGTAGGTTTTTTTTTTAGGGCTGAGGACTGAACTCGGGGCCTTGCGCATGCTAGGCAAGCGCTCTGCCACTGAGCTAAATCCCCAACATCCTCCCCCTCCATTTTTTTTTTTTTAAAGGCAAGATAGAATGAGTGAGACAGAGAAAAAGAACCAGTTTTATTTATTTTTTTATCTGGTTTTTGTTTTCCACTACACATAGTTGTGTATCTGTTGCTGGGGGTTGAACCTGGGACCTAGGGCATGCCAGGCAAGCACTTTAATTGCTGAGCCCCTGCTCCAACCCCCTTAATGTAGTTTTTTTTTTTTTTTTTTTTGATTTTTAAAGAGAAAGGGACAGAGAGAGAGGGAAAGACAGAATCTATTTTTATTTAGTTTTTCACATGGCTTTCATTGCTCTGACACTTGGTTGTGTATGTGGTGCTGGAGTTTGAACTTGCCTACTTGCGCATGCTAGGCAAGTTAACAGCTGAGCCACCGCTCCAGCCCCTCTTAATGTAGTTTTGATTTGCATTTCTTTGATTGCTAGTGATGTAGAGCACTTTCTCATATATTTATTGGCTTTTTGGATTTCCTGTGTTGAGAAGTTTGTTTAGTTCCATAGCACAATATTGATTGGATTGTTTGTGTTTTTAGTGTTAAGTTTTCTGAGTTTTTATATATTCTGGATATTAGCTCCCTATTGGAGGAGTGGCAGGCTATGATTTTCTCCCATTCTGTAGGTTCTCTCTTGACACTCTTGACTAATTCTTTAGCTGTGCAGAAGCTTTTTAGTTTAATGGTATCTCACTCATTGATTCTTGTACTGTGGGAGCCTTGTTAAGGGAGTAGGTGCCTATACCAATATGGTGAAGTGTCGATCCTATTTTTTCTGCTAATAATTATATAGCTGTGGTCTAATTCCTAATTCATTCTGCTGAAAGCTCTGTACAGATTCAGTGCAATCCCCATCAAGATACAATGTCATTCTTCACAGATATAGAAAAATCAATTCTCAAATTCATTTATAGCAGTAAGAAACCCAGAATAGCCAAAGCATTACTAAGCCAAAAAAAAAAAAAAACAAAAAAAAAAAACAAAAAACCAAAAACAAAGCTGGAGGTATTGCAATATATGACCTGAAATTATACTATAGATCTGTAGTAACAAAAACAGCATGATATTGGTACAAAACAGGCATGAAGACCAGTGGAATAGAATAGAAGACACTGAGACATACCCACCAATCTTTAAACATCTGATATTTGACAAAGGGGCAAATATGTAGCTTGAAGAAAGACAGCCTGTTCAATAAATGGTGCTGGACAAACTGGAAAGCCGTATGAAGAGAATGGAAATTAGATCCTTATCTCTTACCTTATACAACTCATATTTTGACTTGAGATAATTCCACCAGGGTGACTCTTAGTTTTAATGTAGTAGTTATCAAAAATATGGAACCTAGAGCCAATCAGACATGAGTTTGAATATCATCTCAGTTACTGAATGATTTTGGATAAAGTATTTAAACTTTACATGCCTTTATTTGTGTTTGTGAATAGTTTTATACAGCCTTATCAGATGTGTAGATTCCCATAAGCACATTATAGTCAAGATGCAGAACTATTCCATCATCATGTGAAACTTGGTTTTTAGTCTACTATATTTCCTGATGGAATTCCACCCTTCCTAAATTTCTGGCTAAATTATTCTTGTGCTCACTGAGATATTGAGATAAAACATGTTTCAGGGTGCTTGAATGTAGTTGGCCTCATTTGGCCTGGTTTATGAAGTTTGTGGAATGATTGTGAGATACAAACCTGCACTCATAAAAAAACCATGGATGGTTTGGAGTGGTGGTTCAGCGGTTATGGCACTTGCCTGGCATGAGGACACGGGTTTGAGCCCCAGCACCGCATATACAATGAAGTGTTGAAGCAATGAAAGCTACATGAAAAACTAAATAAAATTGATTCTTTCTCTCACTCTCACTGTCCCTCTCTCTAAAAAAGAAAAGAAAAAGGCATGGACAACAGTGGTAGTAGATGATTAGCAACAAACTTCCTCTGGATGGAGGAGGAAGAAGCTGTGGAATAAAAGGAATAACAGTCTCACTGCAATGTTTTCTGTCTTTTTGTATGGGTTTACTCTGAGTAGATAGTAATGATAATAGATGAAACATTTGTTGCTATGTGCTTTGGTCTAAACAGAAAACCCTATAAGGTATCTTATTATTATGTCTTTTATAGATAAGGAAATGAAAACTTAAGAGAATTAAGTAACTGGTTTGAAGACGCACAGTGAATAAATGGTGGGTGGAGTTGGCATTGCATGTGGGTAAGCTGACAAGATCCTCCATTTTTTCTCATAGTGCTATTTAGCAAACAAACTCTCCTTGCTAAGGGTAGGAAGTTTTTGATTTTCGAGCTTAAAGCAGATGTGCCTAGATGGAATGAATACATAGTGAGAAATCTTGTGAGGTGAACATTGTTAATTGGATAGTTACGTCGTTGCTTCCAACTCTAATCTGTGTGACCTGGGACAGTCTCTTCTCTTTCTGTGGGCCTTAGTTGCTTCAATTTCAGACATACTCAGATGGATCTGATTTTCTGTAAGAATTTCTCAACAAAGATTGTGAAGGCCAAGTATTATTCTTTTGGTTATGTTATTTGACTCCTTTGTTGGAGCAGGTTCCAAGTGCCAGAAAATTCAGTGTCTTGTGGTAGATAAATGTGACCAAATGCCAAGTTGTTAGCAGTTTGAGCATGACTTTTTTCATGTCTGAGAATTTTTTTTTTTAAATCTGCCTCCGTGTCTGTTGTGAAGTTCAGGTGCTTTGGATTTTTTTCTGTTGCTTCTGGTCATTGAGAGGAGCTTTTCACAGAAAAGTTCCTCTGAATTTTGAGGAGCACTTGTAGCCTGAATATGCTTTTTAGAAACAAACACTTGAGAGTAAGAGGGAACAGTAGAGAGAGGAAGGATTAGTTATTTTTCAACAGGATGAGACTAAGGAACTCTAGGAGGTATTATAAAGTCTGTTAGGTAAGAAGTGTCTGCTTTTTGTTTTTCACATGGCTTTTGTTGCTCTGACACTTCATTGTGTACGTGGTGCTGGGGTTCGAACCTGCGGACTCACACATGCCGGGCAAGTGCCGCAACCTCTGAGCCACGGCTCCAAGAGTGTCTTCTTTTTGGTCTCCATATGTAGGGCAAAGGAAATAAAAATGTTGCTTGTAGGAACTGAAAAAGAGCAGGATCTGGATATGATTGTTGAGAGTGCTTGAAATCGAGACAGGTTCTATGGCCACAAATCAGTTGTCAACCATATTTTTATTATATTAGTGATATTCTACTTATTTACGATTAGGTATATGCATTCTGAGACTTGATTCTTCGTTTTTTTCAAATTTTGACATTACTTTCTCAGATTTTGAGATCATTGAAATTATTCAGGCAAAGTCTCAGTTAGAATGGAGTGGCGGTTTTATTTTACTTTAGTACTGAGTGTTAAAAGCAGTGACAGTCAAATCTTCAAATTGGGGACAGGCCAGATAACCCTTTCTGTATCTGGTTTGTAAAAATGTGGACACAGAGCAGAGGGTAGAAAGAATGTGCCAGGGTCATGTCTTCTCTACGTTTCCTCATTCTGTAGGAAACCTAATCTGTACTGCCACTGCTTTTTTTTTTTTTTCTTGCCCCAGGATGGTAGGACAGAGTCCTGGAGGTTGAGAAACTGTTCAGTACTCTCATTCAGTTTGTTGCCTGGATGACGTTTATTCTGATGTTGCAGCAGTGCCCTTTGTCACCAAAGCTTCTAAGATAATTTCTAGAATTAGATTAAAAAACATGCCCTCTTAAAATGAATCAGAAGGGACAAAAATCCAAAGAGTGTTCTTCAGGGGGTGTTGGGGACATGAGGGAGTTTGCCAACATTCCATGACTTGTTCTGGGTTATGAGTACAATGTATTCTTATACATAAATTAATTGAGCCATATGCTTATTGGCACATATTCTGTAATTTGATGTTTGTATGTTACATCTCAATTAAAAAGTGAAAAGTCAGCCGTCCCATGGGAAGAGCCAATCCATGTGTCTCTCATTCTAGCCTAGTGTTCTGCTTTTTCTCTTGGTAGGTATGTTATGGTGAAATGAGCAGAGGGAGAGGTTTGGAACTCTTCCATTCTCCTTCAGCTCCTTAGTGGTCCCAAAAATACCTGTGAGGAAAGTGGAAACTTTGGTGCTTGCTGTTTCTTACTGAGGTCTTACGTACTTCAAGAAAAAGACTTTGATTCTTAATCTTTTCCTGAAGTTCCTTAGTTGGTCTCCTGTACCTAACTCTTGGTAAACTTCTATCCCAGGCCCCTTGGGAATGGATTGGCTATTGAAGAGAATGTTGAAGATTTGGTAGTGTTTTGTTTTGACCTGGGGTCTCTGGGTTTTGTCTGTGTTGGCCTAGTTAAGAGTATCAGCTGAGTATGTGTTACTTCTTTTTCCTGATCCCACACTGAACCCTGGCTTATTTCCCCAATTCTGCTCCTTGCAGACCCCTTGTCTGTGTCCCCTGCCCGTTGGGCTGAGGAGTATCTGGAGCAGTCTGAGGAGAAGCTGTGGCTGGGAGAGCCTGAGGGAACATCCACCACTGATCGCTGGTGAGTTGGGCCACTGCTTTCTGGATTGCTGTGAAAGGAGTATAGTACTTCACAGTTTTCCCAGCCTTCCCCAATGTCTTCCATCTACATTCTCGAACCAACTTACAGGCCGCTCTTTTTCTACTTTATTTGTTAATGTTTCTACTTGTATTATTGTCTCTGTGAATTGGTATAATTATTTCAACTATAGGCAAGAATGCTACCTATCCCACCAGATGTTCATAACTTTACCTTGTATTATTGTCTCTGTGAATTGGTATAATTATTTCAACTATAGGCAAGAATGCTACCTATCCCACTGGATGTTTATGTACTTTGTTCCCTTTTTAATTTTGAGCCTGTTACTCGCCCTATTCTTTCTCTCTGCAGAGCTGTGGATGGGGAAGGGAAAGGTAAAGCCGTAGCTAGTGCTTCCCACTCCTGCCCAAATGTCCTTCTTTCATGTAAATTGAAGATGGTAGCTCTTCAACAAGAGAGTATAATAGTGTTACCCTCTGTTTTTCCCCTTTAGAAACTATATTTACCATAGGCCAGGATTGGAGAATACCATGGGTAGGTGGTGGTTGACTGGGTTGTAAAATTAGTTTTCTTTACCTGTTCCAGGTACGATGAATATCATCCTGAGGAGGATCTGCAGCACACGGCCAGTGACTTTGTGGCCAAGGTGGATGACCCCAAATTGGCTAATTCTGAGGTGAGCCATATCCCACTGTTGCTGTGCTCAGCAGAGCTGGTCTTGGAAGGCAAGAGTCTTGCTTCCCTTACTCCATGTGACTAAGCAGAAGGAGATGACAGCTTAGGTCTGTTCTTTCCTCTCTTAAGAATGGAGAAAGGATCCTGCTTGTTAACTTATAGCATTCTTTCCTTCATTTCCTTGCCTACTAACCCTCCCTCTTTTCTGGTGTCTTCTTAAATCCTTAGAGGCAAAAATCCCTTTCTTTCTGTGTGCTACCTTTTTCAGGGCCGTTAGCATATCTTGTCTGCAGCTAGAGATGGTCAAGGGGAGGGACAAGTGCAGGTTCCTCTTGGGCATGGTTGAGTGCACACCTGGAAGTCCTCTCCCAAGTGCCTGTGTGTGTCTCTGTGCCCCAGTTCCTGAAATTCGTGCGGCAGATTGGCGAGGGGCAGGTGTCCCTGGAGTCCGTTGCAGGGTCGGGCCGAGCTCAGGCAGAACAGTGGGCAGCAGAGTTTATACAGCAGCAGGTAGGATATTGTCACTTCCCAGTCCCACTTTAGAGCCAGCTGATGTCCCAGGCCTTGGTTCAGTGTACATTGATCCCAGATGGGGAAGGGATTTTATTGCCAGCTTGTCTTGGTAGTAATCAGGTCCTGAGTGGGTGGGAGTGAGTTTCTGAGAATGTTCTTCTCAGTGTGTCCAGGCTGGTGGTGTTTAGTGGGTTTTGTCTGTTTTAGTGGGTAGAAAGTTGCTGGTGGTACTGACCATCCTTCCTTGTCACAGGGTACATCAGATGCCTGGGTTGACCAGTTTACAAGACCAGTTAACACATCTGCTCTTGACATGGAGTTTGAACGAGCCAAGTCAGCTATAGAGGTGAGAGGCAGATAGTGCAGGATTGGGTAGCCCAAGAGCGTGTACTCCTTTGGAGAGTGGGTGTAATAACGTTAAAGGTGATGAATGGTATGTTTCATAATGTATCTGGATCATCTCTGTTAGAACCGTGTAGCAGTGGGGTGGCTGCTTTTCAAAAATGAGACTTCTGGATACCACTCCAGACCACTGCCTCAGAATCTTGGGATAGGCGGGATCTGGGAATCTGCATTAAAAAAAAAAAAAAAAAAAAAAAGAACCATCAAATGATTCCTTAACACATTGAAATTGAAGAACTGTTGTCCTAGGGAATGCATCCCTGTGAAAGTGAGGGTGGGGCAGGGTGGTTATGAAGGATCTCCTTTCTCTACTTGCCTTCCCTTCCTTACAGTCTGATGTCGATTTCTGGGACAAGTTGCAGGCAGAGTTGGAGGAGATGGCAAAACGTGATGCTGAGGCTCATCCCTGGCTCTCTGACTATGATGACCTTACGTCTGCTTCGTATGATAAGGTAGGAACCTGTGTAGTTGGAAATTTCCCCTAGAAAGAAATTCTAAAATTTCCTTCTTTAATGATTTTCCTTTATCCCTAAATTTGAAGAGTATTCACACTGAAGTAATTTTCTTGAGTCCCTTTCCATGAAAAGCAGTGTGAATCACATCTGTTGAATGTAGACTTCATTATGATATAGAGGTTAATGAGACTATTCATGTCATATAATTACAGTACAGTGGTGTAAAATACCTATGAAGGAGGTTTGCACATGATGATTAAAAATGCAGATTTAGTAGTTCTGGTTTGAAGATTGAACTGGGATGATTTTGACAAGATGTTAACTGCTTTGGTAGGGAGCAACAGTTGATAGACTGTCCTGTCCCTCTGCCTCTATACCTTAATAAATATCTACTTTTTTTTAAGCTCACAAGTTCAATTTAAGTTCTAATCACTTTTCATAGGTACCAAACAATTGCTCCAATTTAGGGTTTCCAAAGAATTACGTTAAATAGCTTACATAATAGAAAAATTTCCCAACAGTCGGTGGTGAAAGATCATTGAATTGTGCGTAGAGCGTGTGCTGTTGACTTAGGAGCACATCTCACTGTAAAAGGCAGTCTGTGTTTGGGGACGTGGCTAATAATTAGACTCTTGAGTTGGAGCATGAGGGGGAAGGGAAAGAATTGCTTGGTTTTAAAAAAGTTAAAAAACCCCCCTGAGTGATGCCTTTTCTTAGCTCAGATGTGACAAGGGAAGGATTCAGGGGCTAGAACCAAAGCCTGAGATGCACAGCAGATTGGTGGAGGTAGACCTTTACATCATAAGGGAGCTGTACAAAGATGGGGGAGAATGAAGTTCAGGTGATTTAAAAAAGGTTAGGTTAGTGAAAAACTTAGTACTAGAAAAAATATGATTTTGCTTATTTTTCCAACCTGATCTTGGTTTTTTTGAGAAGTGTTCCGTGTAATATTGTATTTCAGCCATTTTTAAATGGTTGAAAGAAATTAAAAGAAGTAGTATTTGTGATACATGAAAAATAAAGTTCAAATTTCTTTGTCCGTGAAGTTTTACTGGAATATGGTCAGGCTTGTTTGTTCACATGTTGTCTGTGACTGCTTTCCACACCACAGTGGAGCTGAGCAGTTGGAACAGACCCGTAAGGTCTAAAATATTAATAATGTTTGGTCCTTTATCTTTTTTTAAATTTTTTTTAATTTTTTTTTTTTTTTTTTTTAGAGAAAGGGACGAGAATCAATTTTATTTAGTTTTTCATTTGGCCTTCATTGCTTGGACACTTTGTTGTGTATGTGGGACACTTTGTTGTGTATGTGGTGCTGGGGTTTGAACCTGCAAACTCCCAAATGCCAGGCAGGCAGTGTAACCACTGAGCCACTGCTTCAGCCCCTAAAAAAAATTTTTTTTTAAAGAGAGAAGGGATGAGACAGAGAGAGAGAGAGAGAGAGAAAAGAATCAATTTTTATTTAGTTTTTGGTGCTCTGAGACTTCATTGTGTATGTGGTGCTGGGGTTTGAACTTGCATATCTGCACATGCCAGGCAAGCACCATAACCGCTGAGCCACAGCTCCAGCCCAGATGTGTGGTCCTTAAAGCAAACATTTGCTGATCCCTGGACTTGGGTCATTTTCTGCCTTTTGAGTTTTTAATATTATACAAAGATTTCCCAATATCATGAGTTTTCCATGTGACTATACTTTTTGTACATTTACCTCAAATCCATCTCCTATAGTGTATCTTACTTCTTGAACCCCCATTGTAATTTTCTTTAGTGACAAATAGCTTGTCACTGAAGACTTAGAATGGTTTAGACCTTTGTTGCAATGCTTAAGAGTTTGATTTTTCCCCAGTTGCACAGTCCTCATGTCTTTATGATGTATAGCTTCATGTTGATTTGTCCTTAACTAGATTATGTTTTAGCCTATGCTTAAAAAGACTCTGCCTGATATTTTGCTTCTTGTTTTCATTCTGTGCGCTGTTTTATAATAGGAACTATTTACTTCCCAAACAGGAGCATTTTATTTATTTTTTTAGTTTTTTATTAAGGAGTTGAGTTATTGTACAATCATAAATGCATATAAAGTAACAATATGGTATGCAATTCCTCCTAAGCCACTTACCTCCTCCAAATCACATATACCCCTGTCCTTGATTCTTCTTTATTTTGCTCCTACAACCAATATAAATATTTAAATTATGAATTTTCCAGAATTAAATGATTGCATAAGATTTATTTGGATTCTGGGGGTGGGTACAGAGTATGCCACATTGTTGATTGTCTCCCTAGATCCCTCCCTATCCTCCCTTCTCTTCACTCCGCCTTTAATCTCCCCCCTCCCCAGATTTGGGTGAAAGATTGTCAAACTCATGTATTAGACCCACCAAAGGAGCATTTTATTTACTAGTGACTTCCATCTTACCTTAATACCTCATTAGTTAACATAAAATGTCAGTTGAGAAGTTGGGTGTGGTGGTGCAAGCCTTTAATCCCAGCTCCTGAGGAGGCTGAGACAGGAATATGCAAGTTTGAGGCCAAACTGGGCAATTAGTGAGATCCTGCCTTAAAAAAAAAAAAAAAAAAAAAAAAAAGGTGGGGATCTGAGGCTGTAGCTCAGTGGTGGGGTGGCCCTGGGTTTAGTCCCTAGTAACACACATACACTCTGAGAGAGGGCAAAAATGTCTACACACACACAACACACACACACAGAGGGCAAAAATGTCTACACATACACACTCCGAGAGAGGGCAAAAATGTCTACACACAACACACACAACACACACACTCTGAGAGAGGACAAAAATGTCTATACACACACAACACACACACAACACACACACTCAGGGCAAAAATGTCTACACACACACAACACACACACACTCTGAGAGAGGGCAAAAATGTCTATACACACACACACACACACACACACACACACACACACAATGAGAGAGGGCAAAAATGTCTTCTGTCCAGTGGTGAGAAGGCGAGGATGTGGAAATGCAGGCTTAGGTAGACTTCCTAAAATAAGCTCATTTCCAGTGCGGATCCATTGGTGGACTTGACTACTTTTTTTGGTTACTATACATGGGAGGTGGCAGCATGATTCTGAAGCCAAGTGAATTTACTGGAGTTGCAGATGACCTTTATAATTCAGATAACTATGGAAGCTTCCGCCTCTCTGCTCTCATGGGGGTTGTCCTGTCCTACTGCTCTGACTAGAGGCTCCCCCTTAGATGCCCTCTCACTGCTCCCTCCATATAGGGCTACCAGTTTGAGGAGGAGAATCCCCTGCAGGATCACCCTCAGCCTTTTGAAGAGGGGCTGCGTCGGCTTCAGGAGGGGGACCTGCCAAATGCAGTGCTGCTTTTTGAGGCTGCTGTGCAGCAGGACCCTAAGCATATGGAAGTGAGTGACTCACTGTTATGACTGCTTCCTCCAGTTGTGAGGGAGGCCACAAAGGTCAGGTCTGGATTATGGTCTAGGCTGGGGTGCTGAGAGTGGGGTGGTGAGTGGCAGAAGCCTGAGAAGGGGAGGATGGAAAGGCTACAGGGATGATGGAATCTGTCCACTTCTCTCTAGGCTTGGCAGTATCTGGGTACCACTCAGGCAGAAAATGAGCAAGAACTTTTAGCCATCAGTGCGTTGCGGAGGTGAGTATGCTGAAAGGTGAGGACCAGGTGGTTCTAGGGCTCTGCAGTAGTCTTTAGACTGGTAGGAACCCAGTTAGTGACTTTCTAGTCACTAACACACATGTTTTCTCATGATGAAACAGGTTTAGAGTGAATGGGAGAGCATTGATTCTGTTCCTTTGTCAGTTTTTTGTTTTATTTGTGAGAACCTGGTTGGTTCCTTGGCAGCTACTTCCCCCTACTTGAGTCTGAAACCATTGTTAACTCACATATCAGAGGATTCTATACTATATTAATCTGAGAGGGTGGGAGAGGTGAGGCCAGGATGATTCTGGTTTCAAAATTTGTCCTGGATCCCTGGGAGCTGATGGGTGTCAGTGTCACTGTAGATGCTATGTCTGCTCGTCCTTGCCCAAACAGGTGTCTGGAGCTAAAGCCAGATAACCGGACAGCACTGATGGCGCTGGCTGTGAGCTTCACCAATGAGTCCCTGCAGCGACAGGCCTGTGAAACACTGCGAGACTGGCTGCGCTACACACCAGCCTATGCCCATCTGGTGGCACCTGGTGAAGAAGGGGCTGGTGGGGCAGTACCGGGCCCTAGCAAACGTGTCTTGGGATCTCTGTTGTCTGAGTGAGTGTGAGGGGTTCCTGGGATGAGGCATGGTAACTTGGATGAGGCATGATAACTTGACTCCTAATAGGAATGTGACTTTGATTTTGGAAGTTAGGATAGATTGATATCCTAGGGCTTAAGAGTGGGATGGGTGGGCTGGAGCAGTGGCTTGGTGGTTACGGTGCTTGCCCGGTGAGTACACGGGTTCAAACCCCAGCATCCACGTACACAAGTGTCAGAGCAACAAAAGCCATGTGAACAACTCAATAAAAATTAATTCTCTCTGTCTGTCTCTCTCTCACTGTCCTTCTCTCTTAAAAAAAAAAAAGTAAAAGAGTGGGATGGGAAATGCAGGATCGACTTGAAGGAGATCTGCATTTTACCAAGCAGTGCTGGGATGAAACAGGAAATTAGGTTTCTAAATTGGAATTTGGGAATAGGAGGGATGATTAATATATTGATTAATCTGGATGGACTTTTTAAGGAATTATTTGGGGAATAGGAATATGGATACATCCATCTACCTACTTTTTTGGTCTGTTTTTCCTCCCTTATCCAGCTCCCTGTTTCTTGAAGTGAAAGAGCTCTTCCTGGCAGCTGTGCGTCTGGACCCTACTGCCATCGATCCTGATGTCCAGTGTGGTTTAGGAGTCCTCTTTAACCTGAGTGGGGAGTATGACAAGGCCGTGGACTGTTTCACAGCAGCCCTCAGTGTTCGTCCCAATGTGAGTTTCAGGAAGGAATGATGGGACTTAAAGAATCACTTGCGCACAGAAATTTCATTCCACAGCGTTCAGGCATTGACTGCCTTGCAAGGACTGGGAAAAGAAGGGCAGGAGGACAGGGTGATCTGGACCCAGGGGAATCTGCGTGGGATGAGGGGGGTTACCTTGTGGCCGCTGAGGAGATAGAGTGGGTTAGCAACACCCATTAGAGAAATAGTAGTGAAGCAGGGGGAGGAATGGGCAGAATTTCATCTGAGCTTGGCTCGTGTTCCCAGCCCTTCTCTATTCTAAACCCAGGATTACTTGTTGTGGAATAAGCTGGGGGCAACCCTGGCCAATGGAAACCAGAGTGAAGAAGCTGTGGCTGCCTACCGCAGAGCCCTTGAGCTGCAGCCTGGTTATATCCGGTCTCGTTACAACCTAGGCATCAGCTGCATCAACCTTGGGGCTCACCGGTGAGTGTGCTTATTGCATCAGGAGCCGGTGTACTGTCCTCCCTGCCTGTGGTCCTAGCTCCTCATTCTCTGATCTTGTCACTTGACTAACTGACCCCAGCTTTCTCCTTTCCCAAGTCCCTCACCTGTTTCACCATTGTTCTGCTCACCAGCTGTCATTCCTCCTCTTCCCTACAGGGAGGCTGTGGAACACTTTCTGGAGGCCCTGAACATGCAGAGGAAGAGCTGGGGCCCCCGGGGTGAGGGAGGCGCCATGTCAGAAAACATCTGGAGCACCCTGCGTTTGGCCTTGTCTATGTTAGGCCAGAGTGATGCCTATGGGGCTGCTGATGCCCGGGATCTGTCTACCCTCCTAACTATGTTTGGCCTGCCCCAGTGACAGTGGGATGGGCTGCCCTGTGAGTGTCTGCTTGGAGGGGTTTCTGCTCTGGATGTGACTCCCTCTCCCCCAGTGGGCCTACCAAGGGGGTGGGCTGATGACCACAAGCAGTATGGCCTCTCAGGAGCTGGCTCAGCATAGGGCGGATAGTCTGTTCTAGGTCCTACATAATTGTAGGGAAATGAGCTGTTGTTGGAGTCCCTTGGTAATTCAAGGGCTGTGCATCCAGCAACAGATCTCTCTCTGCTCATCATGCCCTTTTTTGGTGCTGCTTTTTGGGTAGGACCCAAGAATATGGAGTAATTATTATCATCAACTGCCATTTTTGATAGGGTCTACCACATTTGTAACATCTGTTCTTTCACCTACTTTTACTGGGAATTGGTAATAGTCCAGCTTCCTTAGGCAGTTGTGTGTAGGAGGCTGTTTTGCTCTATCTCGAACAGTGGCTCACCCTGGGATGCTCTGGAGCTGGCCTGTTTGATTAAAATGTCAGTTTGGCCCCGCAGAGCTGAGTTTTGGTAGGGTGCTCATGGTTTTGTCATTCTTGGACTTCTTCTGGCTGTGAGCTTGGATTCTCTGTGAGTGTGATGCTGATGTAGTAATGCTAGTATTCGATGGTAGAGCTCCTCAGGAGCAGCCAGGGTCAGTTGCTACAGAGAGTATTTGGATGTGGGGTACGAGGAAATCTTACGTGTGGAATGAGCCTGGTAGGGACTAGGTGGGATCAGATTAGGGGCTCTGTTCTGGGGCCTTTGGTGGGAGGATAGGAGCGTGGTGAATGCAGCAGTTCCTCCTCTTAGAAAGATTTGAATCGGGGTTGAGCTAATTCTTATAGAAAGTTGGTTTGGAAATTGCAGTCTTGCCAAATTCCTAGTAGAGGGGGTTCAGTGTTACCATAAGCCGTTGCTATACTTCTTGAAGTGTTTCTAGGGGGAGAGTGTTGTAAAATCCCCTTCCCTCACATCACCTCCACAAGGTGAAGATTGAGGGAAACTGAGGGAGCAGCTTGGATTCTTCTCAGCTGCTCCTGCACATGGATACACTAACCCCAGAAATGACTGCTAAGCCTCTTGCCTTGTCTTCAGTAGCTAATGATCAGAGAGATTTTTTTTTAACTACCATGGTCCCAAGGTTCCATCCTGAAATTTATTTTTCTTTGTATGAATATGTGTAAATGATTTAAAAATAAAACTGTAAAATATTTGTATGAAAAATAAATGAAGCTGATGTGGGTATGAGTTCTGCTGCTTATGAAGTTGGGGGGGCAGGATGTGGGTTGGTGTTTGGAGGATTGGTCTTCAACATTTTTTTTCTCTTTATCTTCCAAATTCTCACTGGTGTATTGATTACCTATCCATCTCTCCAGTATTATTTAGCACCTAATACCTGCTTGGGGTTGTGGTGAAGATGGCCAAGGCCACTGTGTTTATGGGGCATCTGGTCTTACCATCAAGAGCTGTATCTGGAATGAGCTATCTCATTCCAGCACACTTTTATCATTTATTTTTTATCTGTCTTTTTTATCATTTATTTTTCTCCACTTGTGTTACTGTTACAAAGGAAAATGTGGTATTGTAAAATCATTGAGTTGTTTTATATCATGAATTAGGTGAAAGAATTTGGATTTTTTAATTTTTTTTTTCTAAGTGCTTAGGGGGTCCAGAAGTTTCATCTGGCTGTATCTGGTCTTACCATGGAGTGTATCAAGAGCTGTATCTGTATCTGGAATGAGCTGTCTCATTCCAGCACATTTTTATCATTTATTTTTTTATCTGTCTTTTTTATCATTTATTTTTTCCCAATTTTAATTGGTGTATTATTATAGTTGTACATAGTGATGGAATTTGTTGTTATATATTCATACATGCACATAATATAGCAATATAATTTGGTCCACGGCTATTCCACTCCTGGGTATCTTTCCAGGGGACTTAGAATCAGCACATTACAGTGACACAGCAATATCGATGTTCATAGCAGCACAATTTACCATTGCTAGGCTATGGAAACAACCCCGGTGTCCCTCACAGGAAGAATGGATCCAAAAACTGTGGTACATTTATACCATGGAATATTACACAGCAATTAGAAACAATG
>PVKS010023733.1:0-32002 GCA_004027875.1 Aplodontia rufa | reverse complement strand
CCCGTCATCCCCGCAACTTGGGAGGCAGAGGACTGCAAGCTCCAGGCCACCCTGAGCAGCACAGTGAGACCCCATGTCAAAATAGAGGGCTGGGGACTCAGCTCAGTGGTGAAGTACCCCCAGACCTGTTAGGACTCCAGTGGACCTGGTCACAGCTGCAACAGGAATTGATGTTGGTACCTTTTTCCTAAAGAAATAAATTCGGGGACAACTAAAAATTACCGTTCTATGGTATCCAGAAGGCAGCAAGAAACCTCCAGCAAAGGAGCAAGAGTGGGGATTTTATAGCTGGGCTGAAAAAAGATGAGAAGGACTCAGGCCTGCCTAGTACCTAACCTGGAACTCATCTGCACACGGAGCAATGCCTCTTGGTCCAGGAACCGCAGCATTCTTAACATTTACCCCCTTGCCTTTTACCCACCATCAATAACCATGCTGCTTCTACTCGAGGGTCAGCAAACTGGCCCTCCAAATGTGCTATTGTAAATAAAGTTTTATTGGCACACAGACCGTTTGGTGCCTATTTCCTGCTGAGGCTTTGGCTATGGTGGTGGCATCGTGGAGTAACTGTGCTACTGCATCAGAGGGGAACAGACCGGGTGCTTTCACAGGGAAGGGTGCCAACAAAGCCCCAAACACTACTGGATTCTTTTCTGAAAAAGTCTGCAATGCCTGGTCCAGGTGATTAGACTCAGTGATCAACTTCCCCTTCCAGACTGACTGCTCTAACGAGGGCTGGCACAGAAACTATCTGTAGCCCTCGTTATTCAAGCCACTTCTCAGTTTTACGCTGTAATCAACTATATATTTAAGTCACATTCAGCAGGTGTAGCCAGGTCCACCGGGGTGACTTTTATTTAACCTTACCAACAGCAGCCTTCTAAATCCCTTGCCAATAAAGCAGGGATAAAACCATCACTGCTCCTGGAAGCCTCCAGGCCTAGGTGTTCCTCAGGGCTCACTTCTCTCAATCCAGAATTCTCATCCATCTCAAAATTCTCTGCTAAACTTCATTACCGTTTTAATCCATCTTCACTAACAGCCTTATTCTCTTCACCCACATTCTCAGCTGTATGCAGATTCTATCTGCGGCTCTGCCAGAAAGTTCGGCCTCTTCTAGTATGTTCTACAAGTCATTCTCGCCAGTTCACGTCAGAACGCTGTGGAAGGTTTGCCGTATCAGGACCTTGGTCCATATCCGGCTAGCCACCTCTTTTTGGGAGTTTGAGCTTTTCCCATTATCTTGGGTTGCTTTTGTGCTAAAACCAGAGCTACGTGGTCAAGAGAGACTTTATAGTCCCATGATGCCTAAAATATTTCATCCCCAGTCCCAACCTTTCTGCTCGCCTGAGGTTCTACTGGGACTCCAAATCTGCTGAGTGATACCAAGGTTGGATCTAAAGCCCTCAAAGTCCACACAGCTGTTAACAAAGCTGCCTCTAGAAAGACGGAGCTCTTTCCCGTTTATCTGCAGGGCTGTTACACCAAAGTACAAGGGACACTTACTTGTGTGATTTCGATCTGAGTTCCCACTTGAGAGGTCAAGAACCTTGTTTCTAGAAACGCAGATAAGACTCCTGACAGATGGCAGAGGCAAGTCAGATCTGTACAATACGCCAGTGTCTGGCCACCCAGCCTTGTCCCAATCAAAACCAAAGTCCAGAGCAAAGTGACGAAGAATTCTACTGGGTAGTTGCCATCGTTTTAATCTTCGTACAACAGAGCGTCAACAGTACGTCATCACCTGCCTGCTGCAGAGCTGGCACCCAGTTAGGTTTGCTCAAATTGTTATCCTAAAATGGTCAATGCATCTCTTGCTGTTTTATGATCGAGACATTTCCCTGTATTTAATCTATGAAAATTTGTTATACTCTAAATCAATAGATTCAGTCCATTTCAAAAACAAATGTTTGGCTTAATGAGGGCACACACAAATTCATATGAAAGGAAGACAGTATTTAAGGGAAAGATGCTGATGCAGAACAAACGATCAACTCTGGATAAATGACATATCCACCCTTATCCTATAGCCTGCTAAGCTTCCGTTCAAGTACGAGGTTTATGGGAAAGTTAGATTTTTCACTTGTGTGGCATTCAGCAAAAACTACACGCTTTCTGCGCTATGAAAAGCATTGGCCTTAGGCTGTTCCGTAAATCACACAACCCAGAATCAAGCCCAGAGCTCATCAGCCCCTCTCCTTTTCTTCCTGACACAAACACACGCGATTCAAATTCTACAACCCTGAGCCGGCTCGGGTAAGGTTAGCTTGATCTTTGGCGCCACCTCCAGGTCGAACCGCATATTGCGTCCCTACAGGACTAAGTCTTGACAAGTCCCAAGTGCATCTAATTTATAATTAAGTTTCTAAACCTGTGAGGCCCAAAGGCTGGAAACCCTCCAACATAACCTGTCTATGGAGGAAGGCAAAGAAAAATCAAGTGTTTCTCTTCCATCGCTCTACAGACGAGCCTGCCTTTTTATTTTAAAACAGATAAAAGAAACCACACAGATGTATAAGGCGGACACTCTTACGATCACTACCTAGGTTAAGAAATATAACTGTCCCTGTCCCCATGCCCTCCATGTCCCCCATCCTCACCTTAGCCCTCCCGCTATGCAGATCAGTTCAGTTCTTAGATTTCTTTGTCTTCTAACCAGCTGAGTAACTCCGTCAGGGAGGAAGCAGTTTGAATTTTGGAATCCATCTCAAACAAGGTCTCCCTCCTGGATGGGGTGAGCTCACTGGACCCCACCTTTGACCACCAAGGCCAACTGCTCAGGCCACTCTGGAAGGCAAGACAGTGTCAGGAGCAGCGTCTCCGGGTGTTGCTTTGGCAATGCGTGTCCCCGTGCTACGGTCGCTCCACCCCTGTGGCTGGAGGCCCTTGAGGTTGGGACAGCCAACTGCAGAGCTGCAGCCAACGTGGGCCTCAGGGCCTGTCTGGAATTCTCCATGGCCCACCCTGGCTGCACTAGAGGTCGTGGCTGGGCTCCAGGGGGGCCTCCAGCTGCCCCACAGAGAGCAGGGGGCTGAGCTGGCCCGAGGCACTGCTTTCGGGAGGGAAGGTGACCAGGTCCGAGTTCTTGGTTTCATTCTGGTCGCTGTGCTGCTTCTTGTGGCACCTCAGAGAGTCGTCCCTGACGAAGGAGGCACCACAGGTGTCGCAGCGGAAGGCCCTCTGTGTCACTATCCTGGCCACGTGGTGGGAGCCGCCCTGGCTGAGCCCTTCCTTGCCCTGGGGGGCGCTGTTCTCCGTCTTGGCCTCATCCCTGTGCACCCTGTCGATGTGCTTGGCCAGGCTGCTGGGCCGCTTGGTGTCGAAGCTGCAGAAGTCGCACTTGAAGGGACGGTCCTTGCAGTGCACGCGGCTGTGCACGCGCAGGGCGGCTGCGCTGGAGCAGGAGTAGCTGCACTCAGGACACTTTTCCGGGTGGTCAGCCTGGTGCAGCCGGCTGTGCTCCAGGAGGTCGGCCCGGTCCCGGCCCTGGAAGGCACAGTGCAGACACTTGAAGGTGTGCTTGATGCGGATATGCGACTTGAGGTTCGCCTTCATGGTGCAGCGGACGTCACAGAACTCGCACTTGAAGGGCTTCTCCCCTGAGTGCACAATCATGTGCCTTTTCAAGTCCGAGCTGATTTTGAACTTGGCGCTACAGAGCCAGCACTGGAAGGGGGTGTCCCCTAGCAAGGGAAGGTGTTTCCATTAGAGCAGGCAAGGAACACAAACTCCCCCCACATGCATCAGCCCACCTGGCTGTAGCAGAGACTGGGTCCTTTGAACTTCCGGAAACTGCGACATTTACCAAGTGTGACCTAAGCGTCCCAACAGTCCCAGTAGGACTACCCCACCCACTGCACAGATGGGGCAACTGGGGCTTAGAGGGGTCTACTAGGAGGGATTTGATCGCAGGCCTCAGGGCCCCCAAGTCCACACTCTTGATGACAGTTGAGTTTTAAATTTAAATCAAAGTGCTGAAACACCTAGTTTACGCATCAGCTGGCTTAGCTGAGATGCGTCCTTTGCTGCTTGGCAGATGTACCGGATGCCATCGGCAGGTAAGCTAGAAAACCCAGCTCTTAGACTGTTCACTGAAAGCTGTTGCGGCAAAGCAAATCTCAGCAAGCCACGTGACCACCAGCTCCTTTAAGAGGGCTAAAGAATGCGAGAAACGCTCGCACCGAGCGTCGGATGAGGCACCTACCGGTGTGGGAGCGCAGGTGCACGGTGAGCTGGCTGGAGTTGCGGCTGGCATAGGGGCAGATCTGGCATTTGTACGGCCGCTCGTCCGAATGGATGCGCAGGTGCTTCTTGAGGCTGCTGCTGTCCACGGCGGCGTACTCACACAGGTGACACTTGTGTGGCTTCACGCTTGTGTGGCACCTCATGTGCATGGTCAGGTTGTCTTTCCGGCTGAAGCACTTCTCACAGAACTCGCACTTGTGCGGTTTGTCTCCTTTGAACACAGAAGGGTTCAAGTTTTTTTTTTTTTTTGTAAATTTTTAATTTTTATTTTTTTAAAGAGAGGCATTGAGACAGAGGGAATCAATTTTATTTAGTTTTTCATGTGGTTTTTGTTGCTCTGACACTCTGTTGTGTACATGGTGCAGGGATTTGAACCCATGTCCTCATGCATGCCTGGCAAGCACCATAACCCTGAGCCACCACTCCAGCCCCAAGGATTCAAGGTTTTTAAGGGTCTGTCAATCAGGATAACTACACAGATGGAACCACGATGGGCCCATGGGCCACCAACTCCTCCTGTCCAAAGACCTGAAGACAGGGAAACACAGGTCTAAATTGGTACATTGAGAAGCAGCGTGCCATTTGTTAACGGCTGAGAAACTGAGGACTCCTAAAGGACCACAGACAAAAACCAGACTGAAGAAAACCATAGGCCACGCCCTCTTGAGAAAAAGGGAGTAGTCACAGAGCAGCGGGTAGGGGGATCATGGGCCGCTTTCTGGCTACTAGTTGAGGACGGTCAGGTTGCTTCCTTCCTGTCCTCATACCCTCCAGTATACAAGTGTCATAGGCCGACAATAAGCGAGGCCAAAGAAAGAATACAAGACCCTGGTCGCTGGAGAGACCCTGGACAATAAATACCCCATGCCCAGAACATCTCCAGCCAGCATGCTTCTCGCCCCCCTGGCCCCCAACAAGCCCGACGCAGAGCTTGCAGTTATTAAAGCAAACAGGAGCACTGGACTACGGAAACGAAAGCCAAGAAAAGCAAAATAAAACTGCTCTCAAGCAAGCCGGCCAGCAGAAAGGCACCCGAGATCAACTGCAGTACGGTAAGACCACTGGCACAGTTAGTGTCCCCAGGCAATCCAGGTGAGCCGCCTGAACCATGGAGAAGACAGGAGCCTGAGCTAACGCTCATTTTAAAACAGCTCTACTGAGCCGGGCACGGTGGCGCATGCTTGTCAACCGAGCCGCTCGGGAGGCTGAGCAAGAGATCGCAAGTTCAAAGCCAGCCTCAGCAACTTAGCGAGTCCCTGTCTCAAAGTAAAAAACAAACAACAAAAAACACCCCACAACACACTCCTTTGCTAACTCCCAGTGCAAAACTAAGTTTTATGTCCCTCTCGCTAGTGCTCTCCCAACAGTAGTGCTTTAAAAAAAAAAAAAAAAAGAGGGAGATAAGGGAAGACCGACAGATAGACACACACAGGGAATTAGTTTTTCACGTGTCCTTCGTTGCTCCAAGATTTCGTTGTGTACATGGTGCTGGGGTTTGAACTTGCGTCCTTGCACATGCCAGGCAAGCACCATAACCACTGAGCCACCGTTCCAGCCCTCCCACCCCAGCCTTTATCCTAAAAGCTAACTACAGTTTTCTGTCTGAACTGCAAATGGGGGTGCAGCAAGGGTTGAGTTAGTGGTGGTGGGGTGTTATGTGAGTCACCGGTTTAACCTCCGCCAGTCTGGTGGCTACACAGCATCCGCACTGACCTTACGCGTCACTGCTCTCTGGCCTCTCAAGTGATCACCAACGAGCGCTCCCTGAATATCCTTCTTCCACTGGACTTAGCTTTCCTTCACTTGCAGAGGTCTTCAGGTTTTCTGCACCTTCTTTCCTGCCTTAAGTTTCTTCTTGAGGGATGACTGGGTTTTACATGGTGTTTTCTCACGTTTTTAGTCCTATTCCGTCTTTTTACTCCTCTGGCTTATTCGCCTTTCCGCAGGGGCCACAGGCTTGTTCTAGTTACAGGCTTACTGCTCCTCATACTCCATTCAGAAGGGAGAGGGGAAGCCGCCCTAACTGACCACATCCATCCCCACTGGCCTGAAACGCCCCTTGCTCAGTTTCTGAGCTGGCCCTCGCACATCTGTCTGCTTCCAGGCTTCTCTCTTCTTCAGGGCGGGGGTTGAACCCAGGGCCTTGAGCTTGCCGGGCAAGTGCTCTACACTGGGCCATCTGCCAGCCCCCTGCGTATTACCACACTGCTGGCCCTGCAGCTCCATGGCCACCGAGTTTCTTAGTGCACCGTCTGCTGGCTAAGAAGTCTGACTTTTGTGCCTTCTCCTCCAGATGGATTCTGTTACTGAGAAAGCAGGCGGGTGGTGGTACGCAAGCAGAGGTGGAAAAAAGAGGCCATTGTCACTAGACCCAAACAATTTATTCACTGTTTACTGGAATGATTAAAAAAGGGAAAATAAAGGCCGTGTGTGCACTCAGCTATTCACTCACATACTCAACATATGAGCTTGACAAGAGAGATCTTAAAATCCCCCGTTAGGAAATAATTCCTGTTAACATGATTTTTCCAGTCAAGATTTTCCACGAGAACAGTAGGAATACAGCATTTTAAAAATTCTGTTCTTCCCCTAGGCACCCTCTTCCTGCCATGCATTTAGTTTCCTCCTCCAGAATGGACTGGCATTTACGTATTACAACACCAACATGACTTTAGAATGAAGGTAATAAAAAGGAGGACGAATGCATGTTCAAGTCTGGTCCAAGCCTCCCCTGCCATGAGCACAGTCCTTTCCTCCCCTGGCAAGTCCCCGGCAGGGCTGCACCTCAGGTACCCGGTCCCCACGCCCTCTGGTCCTTGCCGGTCAACTCCACTCACAGCTCTCCAAGTCGGTGCCTGGGGGTGGGAGACTCCTCCGGTTGAGTCTGTGTTTTCACACTACTACTGAAACGCGGTTTACTCTGCAGTGTTCACACGTGCGGTGGGACTGAGCCCCGTGGGACAGACCTGCTGGCGTCTTTGCCTGGATCAGGAGGTGGCATCAGCTCTACCAGCCATGGCTACGCACATCCAGGAAAAGGGCCAGGTCCCCAGAGTACAGTGAGGAAGCACTAAAAACAGATTCAACGGACCCCTCAAGCCTTAATAGTCTACATGAAATGGGAATCGAGAGAGAAGAACCCAAGTTTGCCAGTTGACTTGGGAACATGCTATGTGACGGATGCTGCTGAACTAGGTGCTTTTCCCAAGTCACATTTTGAGTCCAAATGACAGACTGACAAGCTGTTTTCTTCTTCCCCTCTTTCCCCTGTATTTGGTGTTTAGCAGACATTTTTAAAAATGAACTGTTGGGGTGGAGCAGTGGCTCAGTGGTTGGGGCACTTGCCTGGCATGTGCTAGGGTCTAGGTTCAAACCCCAGCACCACATACACAACTAAGTGTCGCAAAACAAAGACTAGACAAAAAAAAATTGACTCTTGCTGTCTCTCTCAAAAACAAAAACAATAACGAAAAACCCTCACTAAACTAAGTGAACCAGTCATCAAGGAAAATCTCCAAGTACCATGATGACTTTTGGGTCCTCTAGTGACCTCTAGTGACAGGATCTGGAAAGAGCGTCTGCTACCGGGGCAATATCCCCAATCCACCAGGAGGTACCAGAAGTTTCACATCTCAGAGCATTTTAGATTTGCAGATTAGGGCTGCTCAATTGGTAAGGTCTATGTGAACAAGTGAAAACTCAAACTCTAAAATCTGAAATATTTTGGACCCAAGAACTTTGGAGATTTGGAGAAAGGATACTCAATCTGCACTTAGATTTTTCTGAGAAGGCTTTAAACGAGAGAAATTTTCTTCCTGTGGTATAATAAAGTGGCTTAATGTGTGGAAGGAGTGTACAAATTGGTAAACCAGTGTTTTCCAAATGAGTCGTGTGATGTTACAAAATAAAGCATGGGGAAGATTCAAAGCACAAAACAGACCAACAGATTTGAATTTACCAGTTTGGAAAAGTCCTTGACGTAGCTGCAGATTCCACGTAGCCACTAATCTCTAAAATCTACCATTTGTAGGTTTCTTTCATTACTGACCTGTTGAACACGCGCATGCTCGCCTACCTGTGTGGATTCTTAGGTGGCGGTCCAAATCTTTCATGCCATGAACAGTTTTGAAGTGGCACCCTAGCAGGGAAGAGAGCACAGTTCTTAAAATATACATGGTCCCAACCTACAATGGTTTGACTAGTGATTTTTCAATTTCACGATGCTGTGAAGGCGTACCCACTCCACTTTTTTTTTTTTTGCACCAGGATTGAATCCAGGGATATTTAACCAATGAGCCACATCCCCAGCCCATTTTTATATTTGAGACAAGGTCCTACTAGGTTGCTCAGAGCCTCGCTAAGTTGCCGAGGCTGGTCTCAAACCTGTGATCCTCCAGCCTCAGCCTCCCGAACCGCTGGGATCCCAGGCATGTGCTACCATACCCTGCCCTTCCACCAGGGTTTTTCACTTTCAATCTAGCATTCGATAAGTTATACAAGAAATGCAACACTTCATTATAACACAGGCTTGTGTTAGAGGTCCATGCCCAACTGTAGGCGGAGGTACTGATGTGACCCCCCCAAGTCAAGGTGCATCTGCGACCTCAGGATAGAGGTCACCATGAGTCTGTTGCTGTTGGGTACCACAGTGGGCTCTGGACGGTACAGGCCTTCTGGAGCCCCGAGAGACTGTGATGATGCAGATTCTCACGTGTTGTGGGCAGGTGGGCAATGCAGGGATTTGTCGAGCGAATTCCCATGGCGCTTGCCCATCCCCGAGAAGTGGCTCCCCGCGCCAGGTGCACTCTACCTGGATAGCAGCAGTTGAAGGTCCTTTCTCCGAGGGTGGCGGTTTGCTCCCTTGACTCTGAGGGAGGAGCACTGGCAGGAGCCTTCTGCATGTCGCTGCCTTCAGTGGAGAGGCTGGCTGGTTTTGGAACATTGTGGTCCAGTTCTGAAGCTGAAATTGAGATACGAAGTTTCGCTTAGTTTCCAAATCGCAACTGTCTAAGTGAGAAGACTGTAGGCTGAGCTGAGTCACTTTCCTTCACCCTTTCCCAAAAGTGTTCTATGGTGCCAGGGACTGAGGCTAGGGGTGCTTTACTGCTGGGCCACATTGTCAGCCTTTTTTAAAAGTTTTGAGACACGGTCTCTCGAAGTTGCTCAGGGTCTCTCCAAATTGCAGAGACTGGCCTCGAACTCGTGATGATCCTGACTCAGCCTCCAGGTTGCGGGGATTCTAGGCGTGCACCATTGTGCCTGGCTTCCCTAAAAGCGTTTTGAAAAATGGAAGCGATATACATTCTAACTAGCCTTGCAGAATCCGTCCTTTAACTACCGATTTCCTAGAAACACAGGAGACAGAGCACCTTGGAAACACCCGTGGCACAATCCCCACTAAAAGCCACTGAACACATTGAAAATGATGTGAAGTCCTGGGTTTAAAAAAAAAAAAAATGAGAGGGGGACAGTGAGCGAAAGAGAGAAACAATTTTTATTTAGTTTTTCACGTGGCCATTGTTGCTCCGTGACGTTGATGTGTACGGGGTGCTGGGGTTTGAACTCGTGTCCTCGCACACGCCGGGCAAGTGCTGTAACTACTGAGCCACCGCCCCAGCCCGAAGTCCTGGTTTTTTAAAGAAAAGTCCCAATTCATCACAGGCGGATCCTCTCGTCAAACATGGCATGAACTGAAGTGCAAACATCATCGTCTGGCACAACCGGAAGCTGGAGGCCTCATCAGTGCCAAGCGCTAGTTTTAAACACTTCCACCTGGTTTCTGATACTTCCTCCTCCAGGACTGGGGAATTAAACTCAGGGCACTCTACCCCTGAGCTATGTCCCCAGCCCTTTGAGAAAGGGCTTGGCTACGTTGCTGAGCTGGCCTGGAATCGGCATGCTCCTGCCTCTGCCTCTGGAGTAGCTGGGACTACAGGCCTCTCTCCAGCAAAAGCCAGTTATGTCAACAAAGAAGAGGTGAAACCAGGGACAGAAGGGCTCCAGAGGAGCTAAAACATTAGGGCCTTTTTTGGGGCTCGATTTAAGCACGCTGTAAAATCCACTCTGCATGCCACCTCGCTGAAAGCCTGACAGTTTTAGACTCTGGGGGTGTGAAAATGAAGTGAATATGGTCTTGTGTTTAATAGAGTTTAATACGGTCTCATGGTTTTGGGGTGATGCGGACATTTCAAGTGGTATGAAATGTTTTGGTTCAAAATGATTCAGGTTAGGATGATTGGCCACTGGGAGGAATGAGATCGACCATGTGTAATTAATTGTTGCTGTGTGTTTGTGTGTTTTGTGGTGCTGGGGTTTGAACCCAGGACCTTGCACATGCTAGGCAAGCACTCTACCACCGAGTCACACCCCCATCCCCATGCGTAGTTAATTGTGGAAGCTGAGCAATGGGTGTCAGTTTGTGCCGTTGTTCTATTTGTAGTAGAGCCACGTGAAATCAACCTTCTCGTCCACAAAATGGACAGATAAGTTCATGTGGGTCAGTCTCATGTGCAGGCTTAAGAATTTCCTATAACAAAGCCAGGGATGGTGGCGCAACCCTGTAATCCCAGCAACTTGGGAGGCTGAGGCAGGAGGATCACAAGTTGAAAGCCAGCCTCAGCAATTTAGCAAATAACTTAGCAAGACCCTGTCTCAAAAGAAATATAAAAAGGGCTGGAGATGTGGCTCAGTGGCTAAGCACCCCTGGTTTTAACCCCTGGTTACAAACAAGAATTTCTACGATAAAGACTAAAAGCTCCTAAACTCAACTTGATTTACTTTCATATAGATAAATCCAAGGGCAGTAGGGGCAGGGGTGTGGAGAAATGCTCTCAATGTAAGCTTTTGAAAAAACAAAGACCTCTATTTATGAATTACATGCCAAAATACGAGAACTTTTGGCTCTAGATAATAAAAAGTGGAATCTACATCTCAGAAAGAGATCTCTGTCTTCCACGAGATGTCCATTTAATCAGGAGTTCTTCTGAGGGAAACAGCAACATGGGGAACCCAAGCTGGGCATCCATGATATGGCATTATCCCTGGATAACTAAGTATATATTGGTTCTTGAATGATAATATTTCCCCCTCAATTGTATCTCTATATCCATCTAATAAAAAAAAAGAGAGGGACAGTGAGAGAGAATCAATTAAAAAAAGAATATATGCATATCGTCACTTTATATGCATTTGTGATTGTACAATAACTCAACTCCTTAATAAAAAAAAATCTCTCTACCTGGAAAAAAAAAAAAAGTGGAATCTATCTTCACAGATCCTTACCATGAGAAAGCAAAAGCGCGTTCTAAGAAGAGGGTTCGCTCAGCTATGTGCGAGCTGCGTGACGATGGGCAAGTTACTTCACCTTCCTGAACCTCAGTTTACTCACCTATAGCATGGGATGATTTACATGCCTGAAAGCTGTAGAGTTAGAGACGAAAAATGGGAATTCTCAGGACAGCATGGAACATGTGTTGAGCAGATGCTCACAGACATCTGACTTCAGATGTGAAGGCCAGCAGGGCTATGATGTCACAGCCAAGCAGTTGGGCAAGCCCCATGACAAAGGTCTGAACAAGCGATGGAGTCCACTGGCTTGCAATGGGGGCCATTTGGCTTGCGTGGGGACGTGTTCCACTCATGATCCTGGGCGGCCGTGTCTGATAGTGGGTAGAGGGCAGGAGTGTTACTGAACATCCAAGAATGTGTAGGATGTCCCCTACCAAAAAGAGGTGGCTCCCATGTCAGCAGTGCCAGCTAGTCTCATGACAGTGGCCGCTCCAGGTGTGATCGTGATATGCCCTAGGCCAGAACCACCTGACCAGGGCCTCATCCCTGACTCGAATGCTGGGGGCTGGGGCTGGAGAGAGCTCAGGTAGATCCCAACCTGAACGTTTAAGGAACTCGATTGTCACATCACCCGAAGCACCTGGCTCCCTGAAGGGCAGTGGCCAGAGCATGAGTACCCGGGGGAGCTGGTTAAGAATGGGGACCTCAGGCCTACGCAACCAGGCTGCCTCTTGCAGTGTCCAGCAGACTCTCACCCACGTGAGGTCTGAGAATCACCAAACAATCCTGTGACAAACAGGTATGTAATGACCTTTAGCATTTTAATTAAATTTCCCATGCTCTGTTCTAGCTACAAAAGATGCGATTTTAATCCATGGGTGGCTTAGAGACCTTTGAATAAAGGTGTAAAAAGTCAGCTTGGCCTCCCTCTCCTGGGTATTTTCCCAGAGGAGTTAGAATCAGCACATTACAGCGACACAGCAATATCCATGTTCATAGCAGCTCAATTTACAACAGCTAAATTATGGAACCAACCCAGATGCCCCTCTCTGGACGAACGGATCCAAAAGCTCTGGTGTTGGATAGCGCATTGGACTTCTAGTGACAAAAGCTCTGGTGTGTGGGTGTGTGTGTGTGCGTGTGGAGGGGTGTGTGTATGTGTATGTATAAATATAAAATGGAGTTCTAATCATCTATTAGAAACAATGATATTGCATCCATTGAAGGTATGTGGATGGCAATGGAAGAAATCATGCTGAGTGAAGTTAGCCAATCCCAGAGAGTCAAGGGCCGAATGCTTTCCCTCATTTGTGGAGGCTGGAGCTAAACCCAGGCTTGGGGGGAAAGGTAGATAAACTCACAGATTAGAATCATATAGCAAGGGGCTGGAGCGGTGGCTCAGCGGTTTCGGCGCTTGCCTGGCAAGCACAAGGACCCAGGTTCAAACCCCAGCACCACGTATACAACTAAGTGTTGGAGCAACTAAGGCCATGTGAAAAACTAAATGAAGTTGTTTCTCTCTTTCTCTGTCTCTCTCACTGTCCCTCTCTCTTTAAAAAAAAAATCATATAGCAATCATATAGCAAAAATGCAGTATGATAATATTTATGAGACACAGGTGCAAGATACTGTATAAGATACTTGAACAAGTGCTTACCTGGCATGCACAAGGATGCGAGTTCAAACCCCAGCACCACATTCACAGAGACTTGGAGCAACAAAAGCCACATGAAAAACTAAATAAAAACTGATTCTCTCTCACTGTCCCTCAAAAACAAAACAAAACAAAAAGATATTTGAACAAGCTAAGCTATACTGCAAGCCTTTATGGAAATGTAGGTGTTTAATCCTATTGTCTGATAAATCAAAGAATAACAGGGGATGATAGGAAGAGAAGGGAAATGTTGGAACTGAGATAAAGCAAGGTACATTCCAAGCACCGCTGGAGCTCCTGATTCAGCAGGTATAGGGTAGAGCTGGTAATTTTTTGTATTTCCCACAAGTTCCCAGTTGAAGCTCATACTGCTAGTCGGAGGGAATCACACTGAAAAATTCTTCTCTGTGAGAAAGGAAGAAATGGGCTCAGAGACATTCAAGGTCACAGGGATGGAAGATTCCAGAACTCATGTTCACCTCAACTGCAGCCCATCACTATACCCTTCAAGGAGGGCACACAAAAATCTTGTTCTACTTCTCAGTTCACAGATTAAAGAAGAAAGCCATTAAACTCCTGAGGGTTTTTAAATCCACAGCAGTTAAGCTGGACTGAAAACAAACCTAAATGAGGTGTTATAGAACAGTGGTTTAAGGAACTGTTTGGGAAGCTGCTAGTAAGTTACAAAATTTAGTTCCACCGTCTATTTGCTGTGTGGTCCTGGGTAATGTACTTAACCTCCTGGTTCCTGGATTCCCACATCTGTAGATTAAGTCTTGTCCCATAGGCTTACATGAAGACTAATTTTGTTAGTGTGTGTACACAGTGGGAAAGTTGGCACACTGTAAATATTCATTTCATTCATTGATGTACACATAAAAGCTACTAGATTCTCAGCTGGGAGGAAAATGCAGGTTTCTGGGGCTGGAGCAGTGGTTCAGTGGTTACAGCGCTTGCCTGGCATGTGTGAGATTGCGGGTTCGAACCTCAGCACCATGTACACAGCAAAGTGTCAGAGCAACAAAGGCCAGATGAAAAACTAAATAAAATTCTTTCTCTCCCTCTCACTGCCCTTATCTAAAATAAAAACCAACCAAACAAAACTCACAAAACAAAAAACAAACCAAATTTTCTAATGAAAACTTAGTAGACAAAAGGATCCTGGTGCATCTGCAGAGCCCCTGGGCTGCATCCCACACTAGACACCCTGGAGGTCTCCAAGAACATTGCTTTAGCGATTGCACATCTGAGCACCCAAAGCAGGCAGGCAGAAGCCCACTCTCCTTTGAAAGGCACAGAGAGTTTTTGAGCTTGAAAGCGGGGGTGGGAGTGGGGGGTGTCCACACCAGCTTAGCTGCTGCTTTGAGAAGTCCCTGGTGGCGGAGTGGTGATGAGGCTCAGTGGTAGAGAGTTTGCCTGGCCTGCACCAGGTTCCATCCCATGGTTCCATCCCGAGCAATGTAGGATTGTCCTGCTCTGTCGTGTTGCTTCCCTGCTCATTATCCTGTTTCGCTGGTGGTGACGGGAAGTCTAACAATTCAGCTTTCCCACTAGATTCTCCAAAAGATCCCAGTTGGAAGGCCACTTGCAAATTAAGAGTAGCTCCACCTTAAGAAGTTCCGCCCCTCTTACAGCGTCTGAGACCTAAAATACAGTGTTTTTAAATGGATCAGACCCTCAATTCTCCATCCCTGGCAAGGGCCAGGAACGCTAACAAGGCAGTCCAGCAGAAGGGCCACTGGATTTGGCCAGAACACACCGCACTCCTCCCACACCCTAGGCGCTGCTTCCCAGGCCTGCTGCAGAAATAAAAAGTAGCTCAGGGCACTGACTCTGAACTGCAGGCCGGGTCATTCAGCAATTCTCTTCCGCAATTGCTTCCTTTAGTCAACATCCCCAGTAAGTCCCGACTCTCCCTTCACGTGGAGACTCAGCGGGAGCCCTGCCTCCCAGGCCTCCGCAGGGCAGTACTTTTCTTACGGTAAGCTTAATTTTTCAAAATGCAAGCTATTACTTTTGGAGATCGTCTTTAGAGCGCTCTGCTCCAGCAAAGCCCTGGGACCCCCGTCCTGGAGATTAGGGCGGAAAATAATGCGGCGCCAGCCCCTCTGGAGGTGTGAGCCGAGCCACACCACCCTCCACCGCGCCCCACTTCCCGGGCGGGAAAGATGCCGGGGAGAAGTCCAGGCAGAACTCCTCTCCCCACCCCCTTGCTTACGGAAAGAGGGAACCCTCGTGGTTGTCTTAGCGTGAGCGCAAGATAACCAGAAGGGGAAGCACCTTAGAGGTGCAGACCCCACCCCCAGAGATTCCGACGGTGGGTGCGCGCGCCAGAGGGTGGCGGAGGAATGCGGCCACTTAGAAAAGCTCCCCTCCCGCGGGCTGTGGGAAGAAGTGTTGCGCCGGGGGCTCGGGGTGGCCGGGAGTCTCCGCGCCGCGAGTCCACGTGGCAGACGCCAAGAGCCGGTTAGGTCCCAGCCGCATCACAGTCCCGAATCTCCGCTGCCGCACTCCAAGCCACACAGACCTTACCGCGCCCCCGCCAGGACTCAGACCTCCCCAGGGCTCCCGCCTCGCCAGGCTTTGCCCTTGCGCTTCCCGCAGCCCGGAGCGCGCTTCCCCGCCGTGCCCACCGCCAGCTCCCAGTCTTCGGGGTCCTTCGAAGGTCCCCCTACGTGAGGCCTTCCAGGGACAACGCGTTCGATACCCGCCCCCATACCTATACCTCAAGTACCCTCTTCTAGGCTTTGCCTGGGTTTTACGATTTGTCCCATTTTGCGTTTCGCCGGCTAATCGCAGGTGCCGACTCCCTGGTCCCCAGGAGCTCCAGAAGACTGAATTTTGTCGTTATTCTTTGCTTTGTTCCTCCCGAGTCTCCAGCACCCGATAGGAACTCGGTCACCTTTTCCGATACCACCCAGTTCCCAGAATGTGCACCTGCCAGGCGCGCAGCCCGAGGCAGTGTCAAGGAAGTGGGGGACTCGGGAGCCCGCGCACTCCAAACACAGCCTCCGAGGGGGTCTCAGCATCTCTCCAGCCTAGGCTAACCGGCGTTGGCGGAGTGGCTGGAAGAATCCACAGGGAGGGCACGGTTCACCTCCACAGGATGTGAGGTGTCATTTACGAGGGGTTTAATTCACAAAGGCCGGCGCGGGCGCGCCCAGGTCGCCACTTGGAAGCTGACTTCGCCGTTCCACGCCCTCTGCCCGGGGCTCATCCCTACTCAGGCCCTAGTACTTCGGGGCAACTGTCTCAACTCCCGGACCGGGCACCCGTACTCACCCTGCTCCTCCGCCACCTGCGGGGCCACCTCCGCGAACTCCTCGCGCGCAGAGTTCTCTGAGCCGAGGTGCTGGGGCTTGGACTGCTTGCGTCGCGACATGGCGCGGGGACGAGGCACCCGGCGGGTCCCTGGGAATGGCCTACTTCACACCGCGAATTCCCGGAGTTCGGAAATCATTCCCCGCCCGGGCGGAAGGCGCACGTCGCGGCTGCTCGCTCGTCTGCAGAGCCGGGAGATTTATCAAGAGTCTTGACGGCCCTTTGGCCTGAAGCCAAGACCTCCGGGGTCCTGCGCTCTAGCGGTCCACACCGTGGCAGCCCGCGCCACCCGAGAGCTCGTTAGAAATGCAGACTCTCGGGCTCCACCCCAGACCCGCGGAAGCAGAATCTGCATTTTAACAAGATCCCCAGGTGATTCGCATGCACATTAAAGTTTGAGAAACTGTGTCTGCATTTTAACGAGATCCCAGGTGATTCGTTTGCCCATTAAATTTTCAGAAGCACAGCTCTCCTCCAACTTTAATGTGCGCACGGGTCACTGGGGATCTCGTTAAAATGCAGATTCTGATTCAGTGGGTCTAGGGTGGGGCCCGAGCTTCAGTATTTCTAACGAGCTCCCAGGTGAGGCCATGCGCCGCTGCTTCGCAAGCTGTGCTTTTGCATTCGGACTTAATTGGTCTGAGCTGGGACCTGGGCATTGGTATATTTTTTAAAAAGCTCCCTGGGATATTCTGATGCGCCGGCAAGGTTGAGAAGAACGACCTCCACTAGTCCTTCTCAACCCTGGCTGCAGAGTCGAATGCGAAATTTAAAGGAGATCAGAGCGTCTCCAGCCGCAGGGTGAACTGTTCCTGGAAAAGCCAGGCGAGAGGCAGGTTCCTAAAGTTCTGGGTTCAGGCGGCTGAGGCTGTGTCGCTCCCCCGCACCCCCGTGGCCAACTCCCGCCCCAGGACTCTGGCGCACCGGGTCTAGGACCACACAGGAGAAGCTGAGGCCCAGGGCGCCCGCCCCGCCCAGCAGGTGACTGACGCGCGGTCCTGGGGGTTTAGGCTAATTGGCGGTCATGCTCAGACTAGCTGGGACCTTGATGAGACCCGAGGGGGACCCCTCCTAGCGCCGTCTGAACGACATCCAGCAAGGATGGAGGAAGCCACCTACATTCCCCCAGGTGTTTACTTTCTTTAAATTGGGGAATTACTTAACACAGGGCTGTGCCCCAAGCTTGCCCGAACCTGAGAATCACGTGGGGACCCTTGTTAAAAAAAAAAAAAAAACCCGGCCAGGTTCAGCTCCGAATTCAGGGGGAGGCCCGGGAGTCTGTATATTAAGATCAATGCAAGGGAAGTTTATGTTGGGGTTAAGTATGAGAGAGATGGCTCGCCGGCCCTGTGGGGTTCAACCACCGGCTGTGCTGGCGGTGCTGTGTCGGCCGCCCCTGTGGCAGGGCCTGTGAGAAGTGCATTTCTACATTTGCTGAGCTGTTCTTCTCCAAGTTCCCCTTGATTTTCAAGTCCTGAATCAACTTAGGGATGTTTGTGTAATGCTGGGTGAAGTCATTCAAAGTTAAATTCCTAAGACTTAGAAAAGCAACTTTTAGTTTCTTTGGGATGTGTGTGTGTGACTGCACGTATTGGCACACATTTGAAAACACAGACATGTACTCCTGTTTATGGTGGCTCCTGAAAATGTCCAAGAAGACTGGGGAAGCTGGGGGTGAAGGCAGGGCAGAGGAGGGGAGGTGGTGGATATACCTCTATACTGCCAGGTTATGTGTGTGTGCGCGCGCACGCCTGCACATACGTTTGCTGTGGGTGGGCATTACTTCATCTCCGGTGCACACAATCAATCCCTGGAACATGACACATAATCAATACTGCACTATTGCTAATCTACATTTGTTGGCTGTCTGGCTTATTGTGATTTTATAAGTACCAGGGAAATTCTATGCCTCTCCCTAAAATCTAGTACCTTAACCTCAAGCTGTATCTCTATGTTCCCCCCTCTCCCTTCCCCCATTTGATAACCATGGGACTGAACCCTGTCCTTTGCCTTTTCTTCTTAGTACCTTTTGTTGTGTTCTTAAGAATGTCCACTTTTTTTTTATTTATTTTTTTTTGTACCAGGGATTGAACCCAGGGACACTTAACCACTGAGCCACATCCCTGGCCCTTTTTATTTTCTCTTTTGAGACAGGGTCTTGCTAAGTTGCTAAGGCTGGGTTTGAACTTGCGATCCTTCGGCCTCAGACTTCCGAGTGGCTGGGATTATAGGAGCCAGATGAATGTATACAATTTTAATTTAATTAATTTATGTTTTTAAGAGAGAGGGAGAGAATCAATATTACTTATTTTTTTCATCTGGTCTTTGTTGTGTATGTGGTGCTGGGGTTCGAATGCAGGTCTTTGGGCATGCCAGGGAAGCACTCCAATCACTAAGCCACTGCTCCAGCCCCTACAATTTTAATTATAAAGAACTTCCAGGAATTACTTTTTTCCACTTGATATTATTTGCTAAGATCATCCAAATGGCTATCATTGATCATCCATGACTGGTGTGTAATATTCCATTGGGTGAAAACGCCACTGTTTACTTATTGGCGGTCTTATTGATGGGCACTTTGCCACTGCACAGTGCTGCTATGACCCATGATCTTTCTAAAAACTGTCATGGTTTCTCTTGAAAGAATGTGTACTTTGGGGGTAACATAAGAGATAACGACGAGGTGATAGCACCAACTTTCACGTCCCCAGCAAGGTGTGAGAGAGAATGTGGAGCCACAATCTTTCCTACACTCCGCATTATAAAATGTCTTCATTTTTGCCAACCATATTGATAAAAAAATGGTATCTACCACTTCAATTTGCATTTTCCTTGCATGATTTATTTAAACAAAAAACTGAATGAAAATTATGAACATTTTCCACCAATGTAATGATAAGAACTGATCAGTTTCACTTTTGTAAGGATAGTTTTGCTATTTTGCAAAACATCCATCCTACATGCCAGTCTTAAGTGTATTAACATGTTTGGTTTTAATGGCTTGATTTTAAGGATCATAATTGAAAAACTGCAAAAAAAGGTATGAATTACAAGACATACAGATCTAAAAGAAAGCAACATCTCTCATGCTTAATGTCATGACTCTCTCCTTCCAAACCCATTCCGCAGTTATACAAGTCGACCGCCCTTTTAGTTGAAATCCAGCTGATAAATCTTTTCTTTTTTAAAAAGAGAGGGAGAGAGAAGAGAGAATTTTACGTTTTCATCTGGCCTTTGTTTCTCTGACACTTGGTTGTGTACTTGATGGTGGGGTTTAAATCCCCATCCTTGATGCCAGGCAAGCGCTCTAACCACTGGGCAACCACTCCAGCCTACCAGCTGATGAATTTTCATCTGTCATGATAATGCACCAGGGGCTTCTGTGGATTGAACTGAAGAGGGCATGTCAGTCACTATATCTTTAACAAATGGCTGTCGAACTCATAGAAACTTTTTTGGGGGGGGGCACTTAACCACTGAGCCACATCCCCAGCCCCTTTTTAATCTCTTATTTTGAGAAAGGGTCTCTCTAAATTGCTGCCGCTGGTTTTGAACCTGCAATTCTTCTGTCTCAGCCTCCTGAGCCACTAGGATTATAGGATTGTGCCACTGTGCCCAGCCACTTTTTTTTGTGTTTTTGAGAAGACAGTTGAACAGACTAGAAAATTCTGTTGCTTAGTTTACGTATGCAGAGAGCAGATTTCACAAGTGACAACTTTGCCTTTCAGCAACAATGTCACATGGCAAGGAAATCACCCCAGCAGGCCCTTCAAAATTCTTTCTCCGGCTGGGCGCACTGGTGCACACCTGTAATCCCAGTAGCTTGGGAGGCTGAGGCAGGAAGATTGCAGTTCAAGGCCAGCCTCAGCAACTTCGCAAGCCTGTCTGATAAAAGGGCTGGTGACGTGGCTCCGTGGTTAAGCACCCCTGGGTTCAATCCCCGGTAAAACAAAACAACACAGAACTTTCTCCAGGGGATGATTCTGGAGAAAGCAAGTTACTTCCTCATTCTTGATAGATTACCTTTATCCTGATTAAAAAAAAAAATTCCCAGGTATCCTCCTTTCTTCATAGAGAAAGTTAATAAATTCTCAAGGCGTATCATTTTGCAAAAGAAAAACGGAGAAAATCTAGAACTTTCCTAACTCTTGGGTATTTTGCCAAAAGATAGATGATGCACGTCTAATAACACCAGTCTCCCGGTCATTCCACAACACTTACATAGCACCATCAAGACCCCAGAGGCAGAGTGATGTGGTAACCAAGTACAGGAATCAGTCTGAGTTCGAATCTGGCCGTTTGGGGCGGGGGGTGCTCAGTGGAACGGCAAGCGCAAGGTCTTGATCGTGGGTTTGACCCCCCCCACCAAAAAATGTTACCTCTCTGCTGTGTGATTTGGTTCCCAAGCTGCCCTGTGCCCCATTTTTAAATTAGTGAAATGGCAATGCTGTTACAGCTGGGGGGTTATGGCGAATGAGTTCACGTACTTGGATGCACGGGATACTGTCTGTTAGGCAGTACTGTTAATAATTATAATAACAGGGTAAGGATCGTAGTTATCTATAATGACAGCCAACTCGCATCTGAAATTGGTTGTTCTGCCTAACTAGGCACGGATATTCTGCTTCCCATGGAAATAAATTTGAAGCAAGCACGTGGTGACATCACTCAGCACTTCTGAGTCACCGTCCTCCTTCCTCTCCGCTCCAGTCCGTGTGTTAAACTAGCAGTGCTTGCTTTCTTAGAGACAGACATGGACAAGGGCACATGATGCGGTGGCCTCCCTGGTGCACACCCTGCCTGGGTCCCTTCTCCTGAGCCACCTCACTTGTATTCTGTTGTTACCCACTGCTGCTCTCCACTGTGAAGACAGCAAAAACAAACCAAGGTTTATCCAGCTACAGGTGACTCCCCAGTGACACGCAGTGCTAGACAGGTGCCGGTCTTCTTTCTTCGTCATTCCTCAGATAGGAATTCATTTTGAGCACACACCCTTGCCTCACTTGGTCCCAGGTGCTGCAGACAGGGTGATGTCCAAGAGAGACAGTGGGGCAGTCGGAGGGGTAAACCCACCAACGAACACACAAGGTCACTTCAGAGAGCGGAAGGAGCTGGGGTCAGAACAGCAAGGAGTGATGTGACTGGGGAGGAGTGGGTGGCAGAGAGGGACCTGAGTTTGGCTAGAAGTGACTTTTGAGCTAAAGCATGAACGTCATTGCCAGCCCTGGAAGACCCGGGGAGAGAGCTTTTGCCTGGGAATGGCCATAGCAAAGACGCCACAGGAAAACCACGGCGTTGCTGGCGTTGAAGCAAAGCAAGGAGATCCGGAGACTGCGCAGCTCTCAGAGAAGAGAAATGTATGACATAAAGATGTGAAAAAAGTTCAAGCTCACTCAAGACTAATGAAACGTAAGCTAAGCTGAAATACGGTTCACCAGCCTGAATAAACATCGCCACCCAGCTATCCACAGATGTGGCACTTCTCAGATTCCTGTGTATGCGAATCACCAGGAGTTCTTGTTGAAATGCAGATTCTAGGGCTGGAGCAGTGGCTCGGCGGGTACAGCGTTTGCCTGGCTTGCGTGAGTGCACGAGTTCAAACCCCAGCACCACGTACACAGCCAAGTGTCAGAGGAATGAAAGTTGCGTCGTGAAAAACTAAATAACAATTGCTTCTCTCTCTCCCTGTACCCTCTTTCTTTAAAAAAAATGTGGAGTCTGGTTCCAGAGGATCTCGAAAGTGCACCCAGATATCACCTGTGGGGCCTCGTTAAAAAGCAGAGCCTGATTTTCATGCTTCTCAGAATTTAATGTGTAGAAGAATCAGTTGAGAAACTTATTATTTTTTTTTTTTAAAGAGAGAAGGACAGTAAGAGAGAGAAAGAGTCAGAAAGAATCATTTTTAATTGGGTTTTTCACATGGCTTTCGTTGCTCCGACACTTAGCTGTGTACGTGGGTGCTGGGGTTTGAACCCACGTACTTGTGCATTCTGGGCAAGCACCATAACCGCCAAGCCACCGCTCCAGCCCCTTATTATTTTTTTTTTAAAGAGAGGGATAGGGAGAGAGAAAGACAGAATCAACTCTGTTTAGCTTGTTATGTGACTTTCGTTGCTCTGACACTTCACTGTGTACATCGTGCTGGGGTTTGAACTCACAGCCTTGTGCATGCCAGGCAAGCACCGTAACCATTGAGCCACCGCTCCAGCCCCGAGAAACTTGTTAAATGCAGATTCAGGGCAATAAACATGTAAGAGCTGTTCAACCTCACTAATTATAGCAGAATAAAAAGTAAAGCGATGTGAATCCCCCCCTTTTAATTCTCACCTATCATATCAACAAAACCCAAGAGTGTTGGTAACATCTGTTAGCAGGAGTGCAGGAGGACTGGTCTAATGCATTGCTAGTGGGAACATCAATGATGATAGTCACTTTGGAGGCAACACATCTATAAATGTTCTCTGCCAATGACCTGTAAATTCTGCTTCCCCTCGATTTTCTTATAAAGAAACATTTGCATATGCATATAAGGGAGAATGGCCAAGGATGCTTGTTGCAATACCTTTGTCCTAGCAAAGGAATTGAGAAACAACCTACATGTCCAATAACAGGGGAATGGCCAGAATAAACTGGGGTTTAGCCCCACCACAGAATGCCAGGCAGTGGACAAAAATAATCAGCCAAATTTATGAAAATATGCATGGTAGAGCTCCAATATATAAGGCGTTAAGGAAAAAGGCAAGATCTACATAGACACATAGGATTGTACAAATATTCAAATCCATTTTGTTAGGGGCTGGTGGTGTAGCTCAGTGGGCAGGCACAAGGCTCTGGGTTCAATCCTCCAGCACTAAAATAAAGTTAAACAAAACAAAACCAAAACAAACCTATAATGTTTTTCCCTGGTGGAAAAAAATATATGTATATCAGTAAGTACAGAGAAAAAAGTAGGAAGAATGCACACTGGATACATCTTAATTGAGGCAGAGGAGGGGAAGTGGCTTGGTGGAGTATAGATTGGAAAAACATGAATTTTCCATGTGTGTATAAAAGAATACTATCCTTAGTAATATTTCTTTAAAAAATAGAGAATCTGCTTACATACTACTTAAAGTAGTTAAAATTAGTAACTAAATCATGGTACTTTGCTACACTGGAATAAATCTGTTTAACCATGTAAGGGAATAATGTGTTTCTCTGTGGACTGATGGAAAATCCTTCAAGATACATGAAGTGGGCCATCCAGAAGACAGGTATGTGAGTTATGCTGTTGTGTTTATGCAAACACATACGATTGTATCTCCATGTAAATGTTAACACACATTGCATATTTTCCTCTTCATCACAGACATGAGCTTGTGAATGCACAGCAGACCACAGAGCTGTCCCTGGGGACAAGGACAGAAGTACACCCAACGAGGGTGAAGTGACTGATATCTGGCTCTATACCTTTCACAAGCTTTTAAGTTATACATTTTTTTTTGGAGGGGGGTGCTGGGGATTGAACCCAGGGGTGCTTAACCACCGAGCCACATCCCAGCCCATTTTTTATATTTTATTTTGAGACAGGGTCTTGCTTGATGCTTAGAGTCTCACTAAGTTGCTAAGGATGGCTTTGAACTTGGCAATCCTCCTGCCTCAGCCTCCTGAGTTGCTGGGATTACAGGAATGTGCCACCGTTCCTGGCTTAACTTTAAAAAATTTTTTTTCAAAAAAAATTTAAATCACAAAATTTGGCTTATATACAAGAATGTATAAAACACGGTTGTATAATTTAAGGGACAAAATGAACACCCTGTGGCCACCACTGGCTTACGGTATGGAACCTTCCTCAGGTCAAAGAAACCCTTCCTGTGCTCCTGCCCACAGGCTTCTTCCTCTTCCACTGACTCTCATTTTGCATGGTCATTATTTTAAAGCGTTGCCTCCTGATAATACCCTGCCCAGTTTTGCCTCTTTTTTTGGCGTTGAGTGCTTTTCCTTCCCTGCATCCTTAAGTCTTTGAGACTCAGCACATGGCCGCTGGCTCTGGTCTGTTTATTGTCAGTCCCACACCCCGGGTATGAACACACACACCCTGGACTACGCCAGGGCAGGCTCCGGCTGGGGAATTATGAGCAAAGTAGTGAGGAACATTCCTGCTCGGGTTTCCTGATTCATGTGCGTTTCTCTCCACCCAGAATCTGCATTTAGCAAGTCCCCCAGCCGATTCTGCACATTCAAGTCTGAGAAGGCATTAAAGTCAGGCTCTGCTTTTTAACAAGGTCCCCAGGTGATCCGGTACACGTTTAACTAGCGACACTCTGGAAATAGAATCTGCGTTTTAACAGGAACTCCAGGTGATTCTTAAGCACAGGAAGTTTGAGAAGTGCCACGCAGGTGTGGAATAGCTGTGGCAGGGCATATGATCACATCCAGCCTTCCCAGGAATTTAGAAAGGAATGAACGCCAACGGGAATGTGAATGGATAAAGCCACTTTGGAAAATGGTTCAAAAGTCACTCAGGCACAGTTCTGGTTGAAAGAGGAAAAAGCTACTCTACAGCCCTGGGCAGCTGCCCCATCCCTTCCTAGCAGAGTCTGAAGGTGCAGAGGGATCCAGCTTGGGGCAGGGTAGATGGGGCGCTTTGTAGGGGAAGCAGCCTCCATTCGACTGCTGGTTCCCGCAGGTGCAGTTCCTGAATAGACCCTGCAGCGGGTGGCAGGCCTGGGCGGGCAGCCCTTTCTCTGTTCTCCAGGCTTTGTGGCAGCAGTGAAGTCACATAAACTGACTGTCATCCTCAGGTGCTAGGAGAGTCCCCTGCCACAGGGTCTCCTGATGACATTCTCTACTCCACCACACCCCCAAGCCATTCCTAAGCTTAACAAATACTAATTGGGTTCCCACTGGGTGCAGAGGACATGCTGCACCTAGGGATGCAGCAGGAAGTCTTTGAGGACATCACAAGAGGATACCCCAGGAAACAGTGATGACCCCTAGAAAGGTTCACACAGGGGGCAGGTGTAGAAGGGAGGCCGAGGGGGCTGGCTGTGCAGACACCAGGAGGTAAAGAGGTGGCATTGTGAGAACTGCAGCCTGAGGGCAGGAGGCCAGGGGCAGGATGGGAGGGGAGTGGGCACCAAGGGCTCTATACAAGCAGAAGAGGATCCTATGGTCTGAATGTCTGCGTCCCCCCAAATTCAGATGTTGAAATACCAACCCCCTTGGTGGTGGCATTAAGAGTCAGGCTTTGGGGAGGAGATTATCATGTGAGGCTGAGCCTTCCTGAATGAAGAGACCACTCTCTTCAGAGCTGCCTTGCCCCCTCACCCCGTGTGCAGCTAGAAGGTGGCACGAGACAGCCTTGCCCAGGCTCCCGCTCTGGTCTGCTGCCTTGATCCTGGACTTTCCAGTCTCCGTTACGGTGACACATGCGTCTCTGTTGTTTGTAAGTAACCCAGTCTAAAGCACTTTGTCACAGTGACTAAGACGCTTGCTCCCTTCCTAATAAACCTTGGATGCATCCGGAGGCAGCCCTCAGGCTGGTTTTGGGACAGTATTTAACTTGTCTTATCCTGAGAGACAATGAAGGATACTGGTAGAGGTGGTGGTCATGGCCATGTGGATGGAAAGAGTGGACATCGACAGGCAGTGACCCATTGGGCAGAATCTAGTCACATGCCACACACAGACGCAAGGGAGTCTGGGAATGTGGATCTGATAGGGTGGCCATGTGCTCTGCTCAAACTCAGGGGGACTTCTGGGAATTTACCCTCTCTCTACTCTGGCTCACGTCCAAGATAACTGCAGGATTATCCCTCACAGCACTCTGTAATTGCAGAAGCCTGTGTTTGTCTGTAGGTCACTCGTTGAGTGAACCATGGTAGGGATACACAAGGGAATACTATGCAGCTGTGAAAAAGTTGGAGGGCTCTCTTTACATGTGAATATGTTAAGATCCTCCGAATATATTTAAAAAAGCAAGAAATAGAACTTTGTATAGAGTATGCTACATTTGTTTCCCCCAGAACGGAAGAAGATATTCATATTTGCTGATGTGATATAAAGGAATACTGGAAGGTTGTGCTGTCCAGCGGATGCTGTTGGTGTCCTGCTCGTGTCCCCTCTGCATGCCAGATCAACTTCCAAAAACCCCAGAAAGCAGAAGCTATGAAGTGTGTAAAGGATAAAAGAGGAAGCAAGGTGGAATGTGCTTAGCAAAACAGAAAACAAACCCCACACAGATGGAGAGATGTGGCACACCCATCTCATTCACTGCAGAGAAAATACACAAGAAATTCCACAACTAGCACATTTAGTTCAGGGATCTGACCTGCATGCCTGTGGGTGAGCCCTGGGTGCTACCCACTGCTGATAAACATCAAATTTTGTTCTTACTACCAGGGTCTTACAGGTCCGTGAGCCCTGGTCCAGGAGGCCCTGGAAGAGTGAACCGGTTTCACGAGATGATGTGAAATCACTTCGGAAACTGAGTTGTGGAGTGACCTCACTCTCTAGGTGCACCTGGTACGTACAAGGGCCTGGCACACAGTGGGAACTTAATAAACCTCTATTGTCTGAATTCTGAATGACAGATATGCAATTAGATGAACAGAGAAGGGCAAGTGACTGTTAAGAAGAATCAAGAAAAAAATAAAGCAACAAAAACATACATAGCATGCCATGCACGGTGGTGTGCGCCTGTGATCCCAGCGGCTCGGGAGGCTGAGGCAGGAGGATCACAAGTTCAAAGCCAGCCTCAGCAACTTAGGCCCTGAGCAACTGAGCAAGACCCTGAGGATGTGGCTCAGTGGTTAAGCACCCCTGGGTTCGATCCCTGGCTTTATATATATATATAATATATGCATATATATTACAACATTTCTGGAAAGAAGTTGGGTCTGGTGGCACATACCTGTAATCGCAGCAACTTGGTAGGCTGAGGCAGGAGGATTGCAAGTTTGAGGATAGCATGAGCAACCTAGACCCTATCTATAAATAAGAATAGATAACAAAGGGCTGGGGATGTAGCCCAGTGGTAGAGAACCCCTGGGTTCACTGTCCATACTAGGGGGTGGGGAGAGAAAGACAATTTCTGAAAAGACAAAGTGGGCCCGGCACGTGGCCGCTTTCAGGGAGGAGTGCGGAATCCCTGCGATAGAGAATGCATTTCACTGCGCTACGCTGACGTGTTTGAATCTTTTCCACTCTGCGTATATCGCTGCCCGATGACAACTTGACTGTGATTGACAGATGTCTGATCAAGTACAGCAACACGATAATGGTAAAATCTTGGTGGTAAGAATATAGATGCTCACTAAAAATTCTTTCAACTTTGCCCTTTTAAGTTAAAAGTTTTAAACTTCTACAAGAAAAAAAAAATTTGTTGGGATATTTTTATTTTAAAATGTCCCCCTCTGGGTTGGAGCGGTGGTTTGGTGGTTACATCGCTTGCCCAGCATGCACAAGGACACAGGTTCAAACCCTAGCACCCACGTATACAACTAATTGTCAGAGCAACGGAAGCCACGTGAAAAACTCAATAAAAATTGATTCTTTCTGTTTCTCTCTCTCACTGTCCTTCTTTCTTTAAAAAAAAAAGTACCCCTCTAACGAAACCAAAGGGCAGCCTGGGGCATGGGGAGAGCCACCAGGCATCCTGGTGGTGGCGGCTCGTCCAGCCCTGGGGTGCACGCACAAGAAGCCCTCCAAGCTGGAGGGCAAGGCACCGCAACGGCCCCAGAGTTTGCTCAGTGCAGGTGACCACAGACCCAAGCAGCACCTCCCCCTTTGCCAGGGCTTCACACAGGGTTCACTGACCGCCCGCTGGTCAGGAGCAGGGATTTACTGCAGCCCCTGAGGGAGCCCAGGGCCTGGGAACCAGGCACACACAGCCGGCTCCGGTGATGCACGGAGAGAGAAAGCCAGGCAGGCCAGAGCGCCACCGCACTGGGGATGGAACCAAGACCCTGTGGATAGTCTGCGTGCACTGTTCCACGGACTACACCTTCAGCTTCCCCATCTTCTTAGACACGCAGTATTGCTGTGTTCACGCTGGCTGCAAACTCCTATCCTCCTGCCTCAGCCTCCTGAGGCTGCGATTGCAGATTTGTGCCACCGTGCCCAGCTTCTCGGCACTGCTTATCATATTCACATGTAGAAGAAGAAGAAACTGAGATTCAGAGTTAGATGCCTCATCTCGTCAGATGTCTGGGAAGATGAGGTCCTGGGGTTTGGATTCAGTTCTTTCTGATCTCAGCCCTTGTGCTTAACCGTCACCCCCTGCCACCTTCTCCAGTTCTCCAGGGGCCTGTTTAAAAGGCCTCTGAGAGTCGCGGGGAACGTGAACATGTCTATGCGGTCACCGTGGATCAGGCTGAAACATGAGCAGGTGCCCAGTCTGGTGGAGCACGCTGATGATCCCAGCAACTTGGGAGGCTGAGGCCAGAGGATTGCAGGTTCGAGGCCAACCTGGGCAAATTAGCAAGGCCCTAAGCAACTTAGTGAGACCCCATCTCAAAATAACAAATAAAAAGGGTTGCTCAGTGATAAAGCACCCCTGGGTTCAATCCCCAGTGTGAAAAAAAAAAGACTATGGGTTTGTTAAATTGCAAGAAATTTTATTTATTTTTAAAATTCATTTGTTATTAGTTAAAAAAATAGACTTACATTTAGGAGGGAGTCATTGTCATATAATCAAGAACAAACGTATAATGACAGAGCAAGCCCAGGCTGATGCCATTCTATGGTTTTCCCCCTTGGGTTCCCAATGGTTCCATGTTTCCCCCCACTTAACCCTCGGGTTAATTGGGCTTCTCATGGAGGTCAAAGGTTTCCCACTGGGTTGAATCCCCCATACTCCTTCCCTCTGATCTCCTTTATGTCCTTCCTATTCCTACCCTACTGCCTGCCACCCTCCCTTTGTCCCCCAGCATCCTAGGCAAGGTTTTCCCCTGCTCGTGTAAAAATTCATACATGTTGAGGTAATTGTTAGCTTAGCCATCTATCATACTGTTTCCACTTATATTCTAACTCCCACAAATGAGAGGAAACATTCGGCCTTTGAGTCTCTGAGTTTGGGATACTTCACTTAGCATAATTTTCCCCATCTCCATCCATTTGGCCGCAAATGCCATAATGTCGTTTTCTCTAATGGCTGAGTAGTATTCCATTGTATATATGTACCACAGTTTTTGAATCCACTTATCTAGTGAGGGGCATCTGGGTTGGTTCCATAGTTTAGCTATAGTAAATTGAGCTGCTGTAAACATTGATGAAGCTGTATCTCTGTAATATGCTGATTCTAACTCTTTTGGGAAAATACTTAGGAGTGGGATCGCTGGGTCAAAAGGTGGTTCCAGCCCCAATTGTTTGAGGATTCTCCACACTGCTTTCCAGTGTGGCTGTTCCAGTTTGCAGTCCCACCAGCAGTGTGACAGTGTTCCTCTTTTCCCAGAGCCCCTCCAGCATCTATCATTGTTCATATTCTTCGTTTTAGCCACTCTGACCGGAGTGAGGTGGAATCTCAGTGAAGTTTTGATTTGCATTTCTCTGATTGCTAGTGATGAAGAGCATTTCCTCATATATTTAAGGGCTTTTTGGACTTCCTCCATTGAGAAGTTTCTATTTAGTTTCATAGCCTATTTATTGATTGCATTATTTGTGGTGTATAATGTATATTTGTGGTTTATAGTTTTTTGAATTCTTTTTATATTCTGAATATTAGCCCTCTGTCCAAGGTGTAGCCAGCAAAGATCTTCTCCCATTCTGTAGGTTCTGTCTTGACACTCTTCACTAAATCTTTAGCTGTGCGAAAGCTTTTTGGTTTGATTGTGTCCCATTCATTTATTCTTGACTTCACTGCTTGCGCCATGGGTGTCTTCTTAAGGAAGGCGGAGCCGACCCCAATGCTTTGACGTGTTGATCCTACTTTTTCTTCAAGCAATTGTAAAGTTGCTAGTTTAATATCCAGATCTTTTAACCATTTCGATTTGATTTTTGTGCAGGGAGAGAGGTACGGATCCAATTTCAGTTGTCTGCATATGGCTGTCCAGTTTGTCCAACACCATTTGTTGAACAGGCTATCCTTCTTCCACTCTATGTCCCCTTTATCAAAGATCAGATGGTTAAAGCTATGGAGGTTCATCTCAGAATCCTCCACTCTGTTCCACTGGTCTTCGATTCTGTTTTGAGACCAATACCATGCTGTTTTTGTTACTATAGCCCTATAGTATAATAGAGAAAAATTTAGGTTCTCACAGAGACTTCAACACTCTGAACTTTCAAATTAACTAGGAGCCTGGCTCTGCTTCTGGAGGCACATGATGACTTAGATTTAGACCAAAAGGAGAGGACTCCCCTTCAGGAAGACGCAGTGTCTCATAGGGACATCTGTAGTGTGCTCCTTCCAGGCCCTTCTGCTGAGAGGTGCTGGGTCTCAGGGCCAACGGGAAACCCTGCCTCTTATGAAAGTTAGGGAAGCTGGCAGGTGCTGGCAGGTTGGGTGGGGAGCCCTGCCATGGACAGTGAAAGAACTGTCCAGAAAAAAAAAAAAAAAAGAAGTAAAAAGAAGCAAGTTAAAGATAAAACAGGTGGGAGCAGTGGCTCGGCGGTTACGGCGCTTGCTTGGCATGCTCTAGGATGCGGGTTCGAACCCCAGCACCACGTACACAACCAAGTGTCCAAGCAACAAAAGCCACATGAAAAACTAAATAAAGTTGATTCTTTCTTTCTCTCTCACACTGTCCCTCTCTCTTAAAAAAAGAAATTCTTTCTTTTCAATAGGAAACTGCAAGTTGAGGCTGCTCACCACCGTTCAGTGTGCCTCCAGACAACCTCAAAATCTCAGCCGTTTTCTGCACAAATGTTTAATTTCCTTTTTGAGGGCTGTGATTCACTGTGGCTCTGCTGGGTTGCAGGCGGGGGGCCCAGGTGGAAATCTGTCCACACGGGTGCTGCTGTCTCCTTGGGCCGTGGGCTGCACAGGGCACGTTGTTCCCATGGCAGAGAGCAGAACAAGATGCGCTGACTGCACAGACACTTACGCCCTCTGCCCACCAGCACACTAATACTCCACTGGGCAAAGCAAGTCCCCCAGCTTGCCCACACCGGCAGCCCACTCCACACCGTGATGCCAGCGGAATAGAGCGTTTCCAGCATTCTGCATAAGGAGTAATACAGAGCTCAAAACCATAATCCAGTCTGCCACAGCCACCAACAGTGAAATCAGACCGACTGACAACGACAGAGCCAGACAGAGTAACAAATTTATATCTAAAGTCCTGGGAGGTGAAATTCTGAGCTCTGCCTCGTGTGTGCTGCCGCACGCCACCACAGGGGGGCAGCATTCATCACTGTTTTACAGCTCTGAGCTTGGCCTTGACCATAGGGCTGATTCACACCTGTTCTCCCAGAATCATTATCAAAAGTGTCCCAGTTCACACTGGGTGTGCTGGCACGTGCCTGTAATCCCAGCAACTGGGGAAGCTGAGGCAGGAGGATCGCAAGTTCAAGGTT